>QVOA01012851.1:0-12820 GCA_014825685.1 Pseudomyrmex cubaensis | reverse complement strand
ATCGTTTTTTTTTTTCGTTTATTTATATTAATTTAAGTTTAAATAAATAAATATTAGGACACGTCAGTTCTTTTCGTCCGACCTCATCAAAATTTATCGAGTTTTTCGAGAAATAATAAAAGAGGCGACACACATTATAGATATAAATCACGCGCGAGAACGTGTATTATTTTAAAATACTGCGATTCATCTTCGAATAAAATTTTTTTGCAGAGTAAATAAGTGATTTATCGGTGACAGAGATCAGTGATTCGCCGACAGAGATAAATGTGTCAAACGGACTGCGTTGGTTTTATTATGAATGAATATGAATAAATCGATTGTTCTCTGTATACATGCACACACGCGCGCGCGCGCGTATGCGCGATGATTTTATTCAATTTATAAATTATGTAAAGTTTTACGGGAACGCTCTTTGACAGAGATCGCTCGAACTACGACGCGATAGGGGTAAACAGTACAGTTGTTGGCCACTTAAGGAAAATTGCACTGTATAAAGTAAATTATAAAATTAAATTTAATAATTTGAAGCAAAACTTCAGTACTACTAGCTCAAACTATAAAAAGTGCAAATAAAATTATTAAATTTATTAGAAAATTGGAAAAATTATTCAAAATTTGATAAAATATTTCTTATAGTCAAAATAGACAGTTATTGGCCATATGAGTTCTGTTATTATCTGTTTACATAAGTTATCATAATAAATTTTTTGTTTTGACTTATGAACATATATAGTATTGAATATTTTATTTATGACACTTTAAAAACTAACAAATCTACTTACATTTGTATCTATAACTCAAAATGAGAGGCCAATGACTGTCACATTATTTTCATACTCTTAAAATAATAATTGGCCAATGTCGTATAACAATAATTTTTTGACATTGTTAAATATTGCAATATGAATTTTATCCGAAGCAGAAAAACTTAATGATTATTAAAATGTTTACAGTGTAAGATATAATGAGAGTATATTTATTTATATTTATTACTTCTTTAATACATGGCCAATTACTGCTGGGAGGCCAATAACTGTACTGTTTTTCCCTACATCGCTATTTTTAATTCCGTTGAGAGGTTGATATATTCCCGCGGAATAATTCAGTAAGGACGCGTTGTAACGTTGTTAATGCGCTTTTAAATTAAGGACTTAACAATCTACAAAACGAACTGTGCTCTTCTTTTGATTCCTTTGACCTGTTTGCACCTGTTCCTTATTTTTTTTCTCCCTCCGTCTTTTCATTTCCCATGTTTCTCCGGCGACGTAATGTCGCGAGATAAGCCGAGCAAGTTGCTGCACGCGTTTGCGACAACTCCTAAGCCTCACGAAAAGCACAAGCGCGATCGCGAGGATACGTTGTACGTGTAACGACGCAATCGATAGCGCGCGGGTATAGGGAAGCTGGCTCGTTGACGCGATCGATTGTCTCGAATGAACGTCGTCGTCTCTCGCGTCGACACACGAGAGATACCGACACACACAAAGCCGGCGCGGAAGCCGGCTATAAATATACGATAACTCTATTGACGCGGTTAAGTGTGGCCCTGCTTATCGAATGCTGGAAACATGCCGCCCGTGGTATACCTGGGAGCGAGGCATGCTGGAAGAGATACGTGTGTTATAGTCTCGGCGAAGTGGGTCACGCTCTCCGCGCGCGTCATTTTCCTCGCACACTCGGCGCGCGCTCGCGCACGCCCGACGGTAATGGCTAGGAAAGCTGATAACACCCGACAATGGCGCGCGACAGCGTTAAACGAATAACAAGACGTAATTGCGAACTGTCATTTATGTGCCCCGTGTTATCACCGATAGCCGGGGAGAGAAAACACGATTAATTTCGCGCTTTACTATAAAAATTCCACCTTCGTGTACAATCTGTATACGAAGACACAAACACATATATATATACGACACACTCGAGTTCCGCAACTGTTTTTCGATATTTCAATAATTCATATGTCGCGCGGTTATTCATTCACGTCTACGGGGCGGGGAGGATATTTGCATTGCGCTCTCTTCGCAGAGCGCAAATTCGCAAACCGCGGGTCCGATCGAGGCTGACTGACATTACATAATTTACCGAGTTGTAATTGCAAATTGCGCCTTCGTAGGCAGGTAGGTACGGCATCACTTGGCTCGATGAGGTGCGCATATTCTATCTTGGAAATTGGCCGATGTGAGATTGAACAGCGCGAAACGCCCCGGAATCATCATTGAGTATTAACCGAGTTTCGCGAAATACCTGGCGTATAATCTCGAGTCAGTTCGCATACGTATATACAGCACACCAGGCAAGTCGCGTGTATATACACATATATGTAGTCGTAATTAAGTGGAAGAGGTTGGTGCACAAACTCGGCTTCTCAAGCCTTCTCCGTCGGTCGGTCGCTTCGCTTTTGTGCACACGCATGTGCGCGCGACACACACACATACGGCGTGTAAGTTGTAACCGCCCTTCTCCTCTCGCGCGATTGTGCACAAGTTTCGCGTCGTGCAAGTTCGCCGGGGCTTGTGCACGAGAGAAGTGCGACCGAGCCGGCTTACTCGACACCATCGATTGCGTCAAACGGTAATGTGGACTAATGCACGCCCGGCGCACGCTAATGCACGTGGAGGGGGTGAGGTAGAGGTTAAATTAAGGAGTCGATAAGCCTTATCGACCGTCGACCGTACATCGGCACGAGCTCGCGTGTCGGTGCGAAATCTGTTCAAAGGGTTAAGGGGAGGGGGGCGGAGGAAAGGGAGGCTTCCTAAAGTAGCCGCCCGCGTTGAATGTGTATGAAGAGAGAAGGTTGCTCCGCGATGCCATCCGAGCGTCTTAATGAGACACCGGGTGGCCGGGATTCGAGACGAGTTAAGGACGGAAATTGCGATACATCGCAATATATATATCGAGATCTTCGAGCTAAAACGTAGATTGCGAGGTGAGATGTAATTTTCGCTCGCGCGACTCGCGCGTGTGATTGCACGTCGTGATGATAATTTGTAGCGGAAAACGGAGAACGAATTTTTAGAAGAGAGAGTCGCACGCGCGTGTAATTTTTCTCTCGCAAAATTTACGAGTAACCGAACGTTTTTTTTTTTTTTACGAAGCCGAGTTCGTCACCGAAGAATCCTCTGAAACGCGTTTTATTCGTCGAATCCCTTCTCGGAGAAAGCCATCCGGCGGCACTCTCGATTACAAGGGAGCAACTTTTTCCGCGCGCGCAGGCGACGACACGTCAAATTGTCGACGTGGATAATCGACGGATACGATCGGAACGACAGGAAAGGGGGAGCGAGAGGGACGGGACAGGACTCTCTCTCTCTCTCTTCCCTTTCGCGTGGGTACATGTCGTCGTTCCGGGGACGAGCCCCCGACTCATCAATCACCGTCGTGTACGCCAAAGAAACGATCCGAAGCGCGGCCTCGCGCGCAAGCTTCGACAGAGAGTTAATTCCAGCCGAGTGCTCGCAGCCTCGAACTGCAGCTCTTCGCTTTTCGAGTCGTCAAACCACGCGCGCGCTTCTCGTTCTATTCTCGCGTATAGGTACGTACATACGAGCACGTACGACGAGTGCTTTTGATGCGAGCGCGCGAGTTATAGGACTCGGGTACGCGCCTCGATGAAGCGACGAGAATCTTCCGTTTCATCGCGGGTGTCGCTGCGAGTAAAGACCGAAGACAACGGGGTCGATTGTTCTGCGTTTTCTTCTCGCTTCGCGCCATTCAAAGCGGCTGAGCAGATGCAGAACACGGGATTGTTGTGTGTGAATACGCTTTCACACGCACGTGTAGTACCAGCCGCCGCGCGGCGCCTCTCGGCGTTGCCATTTCGCGTTCCGAAAGCGTGTGTCGCGTTTAATTTTGACGCTCCGCATTTAAAATGACGTCACACACGCTTTTTCAGTCGCCGCGGGACATATCCGGTATATATATATCCGCAAAGAGTTTCAGCGTTAATTAATATATAGAAGAGAGTGAGAGAGCGAGAGTGAAAGAGATATAGAGCGAGCGAGCGAGCGTGACGTTAATTTAATCAAACGCGAGACATTAATTTATTTTGATCTCTTCGGCTTTTTACGTTATCATTCGTGGCGATACTCACCGCGAATCGGCAGGAAATCTTCCGTATATTTTCTCTCCTCTCCTCTCGAACTCCGTTCGCGTTCATTCCTGAACAAACTGGCAACTGTTGTAACTCGACAAATACTCGGTCGAGCGGGTAACATGTTCGGCAGCGTCCTTGTCGTTCACCACACCGATTACTTCGGGACAATGGAGCTCCGACGGCGGTTTATCCGACGGCCAATAGCCGGGGCGCAACAATCGCGGAGCGTACGAATTCCGCGGTGACGAAATGGCGCATCCAGATCGATCTCGGCAATGGTCTCCCTTTTGTCACGGCGAACCGGATTGTTTTCCTGTTATTTCGGGAATAATATGTCCGGCGAAAATATTACGGCGTCAACTTTGAAGTGAACGCGAACCAATTGCGGATTGGTGGTAATCCGTTGAAAATTTATTATTTTATTAAAAGATATCGAGATGTCGGATTTATGAGCGCAATTTAGGACACACTGTTTTGTATCAATACACGTGTGTGTGTGTGTGTTTACTCGGCGACATCTCACGAGCGACTACTGTCGAAAACATGTTATTCTCCAGTCACCTGTACGCGCACACTACGAAACACACTCGCGCGCCACGTAAATGCACACATCATGGTACGACGATTCGCTGCAGTTTCTATCTACAATATTATCTATCCTTGTCTCTGTTTTATTATTCTTGTGTGTGTAGCTTTTATTCTACACACGTACAAAACACTCGATCCGCGCGCAATAATTTTTATTTCACGCGCGAGAGAAAAAAAGCGGTCGTCGTGTATTTTTTTTTTTTTCCGTCGATTCGCATGCATTAGCCGAAGTAATAAATATCACGATTAAAAATGTGAATGTGGATATAAATAACGCGCGCGCATTAAACGATATTGGTGATTAGATGCGACTCTTCTGTGTGTATGTTCGCGTATAGTGTTTTTCAATTCTCGACGTTTTATCGCGTGTTCGCGATGTAATAATAGAAATGTTGACGGTTCGAAATAATGCGCGCGTATACACGTATAAAATATAAATTATATATACATGTGTGTGTGTATATATATATATATACACGAGAGATTATCATTCGCAAATCATTGTCGCGCATTAGCGTCGCTTAAATATCGCCCGCTCGTGCAAAATCAACGTGACATCGAATCGCCATGTACGCGTATATGGCGATTCGATGTCACGTGATTATGTATACAATAAATATATATTACGATTCAATGTCACGTTGATTTTACACGAGCGACACTTAACCGGGAGCGCTAATGCGCGACGATAATTTGCGAATGATAATCTTTGTCGTAACAGAATACCGGAACGAAACGCGCAAATTCGATTTAATCAGTCTCGGTAACGAGTTATTTTATCCTTGGATAATAATAGCAAAATATTATCTTGCGAAAATTAATGCGCGCACAAATAATATTGCGGAGTCGAGTTAATTAAAATCGAATGCAAATAAACCGAATCGAACGGTTAATGGGCACCGGGTCACAATAAAAATCGAGCGCGCGGTCCAATTTACGTTGCTTTTCGGTTCGGGGATGCACTGCGCGAGTAATTAGATCTTTGTTTCCGCGGATCTTTCACGAGATATGTTCTTTAGTGACAAGTGTCGTAATGCCGGTGTCACGTCCGTTTCGCATCGGTCCGTATAGAAAACAAACATTTTCTCTCTCTCTATCTATCTGTCTATCTCCTAGCTTCAACATCAGCATCTTTTCGACGTCGCATCTCTCTCGCGCGAGATATCACTTCCACGATCGGCGAAGCGAATGAGGACGCGTCGCGACCGAGTTTGCTCTGTCTCTTCTCCGTCTCTCGTCTCTGCACGACAACGACGACGACGATTACTTCGGGACAATAACGCTTTTCCGCGGTTTATCTGACACCGACGGCGCAACAATTCCACGGCAAACTTTACGAGGAAGGAATGGCGACCCAGAATCATTCTTCGGTCGTCCGGAGCCGTGACAACGTACGTACGATCTTCATCGAAACGACGACGTGCCGTTGAGGAGAGGTGGGGTGGAACGACAGAAGGAGAGCGAAGAAGAGTGGCACGAAAAATGAAAAAAAAATAATAATAAGAAAGAAAAGACGGGAGCACCGCGGGCTTTTTCACGTTGTCTAGCCGCTCCCTCACGTAACACTCGTGTCAAATCACGCTCGCCGCAGACGTTTTCAGACGGTGGTATTTTCTTTTTCACCGACGACAATATCGTCTCTCTTTTCGTGTGCTTCGCGCTTTATCGAAATCGATGAAAACAGATCGCCACCGCGTCATCTCGTCATTTGTGTTTTGCTCCATTTTCCACAAGTCTTTGTGGAACGTAATTTTATTTACAGATATTGCACGCGGCGTAAGTGTCTCGCGTATAAATATTTTCGAGGGAAGAGTAAGTTTTGTAAAAACACTTTATATTTCCGTGGAATATATCCATTTTGAAATTTTTGAGAAAGTCTCTCTCTCTCTCTCTTGCGCGACGATCTATCAATTATTCGCACCACGGAAAAGAACAACGTCGATATCTAGTTTCTCCGACTTCGTCGCGCGGAGTTGAGTTGAATCGACGCAAAGCGACAAGTTCAAAAGTTATACCGTCGCGACACGGTTTTGCATTATCGATATAGGGTTGGCCTACAAAGCGAGAGAAAGAGAGAGAGAGAGAGAAATATACGACATGGCTCGTATTCTCGTCGGTTCGCCGACTCTGGACCACCGCGTCTCTTCCAACTCGTCCATAAAATAGATCTCCGCGAAAGTTTCGCAAAATCGCTCGGCGGAACGTGACGGCGTGAGTTAAACAAATGCTCCGGGTAATTTTGCGGATAAACTCGGAATACTTCTGATTAATTCGAACTAACGCGCAGCAGTTGCGAGACACACATTGCGTCCGCAGCCATTTGTATTGGTTGAATTCTTGCGCGCAAACGTTTTTAGTGGTGTTATTCACCGGCCACGAGCAAACCGAGAAAGAGAGAGAGAGAGAGAGAGAGAGACCTGTGATCTCCGCCTGTTCGTCGTAAACTTCATGCGGGAGTGCGCGCATGGGTGCAATTATGCGAGTAGCATAATTGACAGTGGTGACGCCGCGTGCGGTGACCGACTGGAGCACACGGGAACGGGAGAGAGAGAGTTGTGTGTGGTCGCGGTAGAGAATAACGTTCGCGCGTGATTATGAGCGCGTCCGAAGTTCGCAGCCTCGGCGAATTTATCTACCGTGACACACGGCGCGCTTTCGCGCTCCACTCGCGTCGTTGTTGTCGCTCGCCGTGTGTATCTCGATAAAAAGCGTGATTACCGTTTCACAAAAAAAATGAACAGATCAATTACCGTTTCTGAATCTGCTCGCGCAATCAAGAGCTGTTTTGCATATCTCATCTGCGGTTCATCTTAAATGTCTCGGGCATTTTTGCACGCAAACAGGCTTCGATTTCTTCACAGAATCACGTTCGCGTTGTTGTCGGGAGTGCGTGCGAGGAAACTGTTTTTCCTTCGTTGCGGAGAGAAAGAGAGAGAAAGGGAATTCTTCTCTCGTGTATATTTTCTTTCTCCGTCATATTAAAAAGAAGGTTATAAGACGGGCTTCTCGCTCTCCTTCGATTGAAAACCGAAGGAGCGTTTCGTGTGTGTCTATCTTACAGCGCGTGAACAACGCTCGTACAAAAGAGGTTTCGAGAGTGAGCGAAAGGGAGAAAGTTATCGAGAAGCTTTAATTTTATAAGAATATATATCTCGAAGCGAGAAATACGCCGCGGCCGTCGCCGTTATCGCGCGCGAATGATTTATTTCAATATCCAGCTGCGTTATTCGCTCGATAGTATTCTCGGGATACAACGGGGGAGATAATTATATACTTTTGCGGGAACGAGATCTAACGTCATTTTTCATCACAGTGATGGTGATTGAAAGTATAAACTAACGCATTACAATATTTATCGGATCCGTTTGCCCTCCTTAGCTAAAATATCCTATCTAGCATATCGGAAGAATCGAAAAAACTGAGGTTGCATTCTTTTGTTTGTGCCATCAGTAGTTGGGACACAAATAAATTAGACGCTTTTTTAGACGTCTATAAAGCCTTTAGGATTTTCCAGCTTCATTTAGAAGATAGAACATGTGTGGAACTTCCAATATCTCAATATATTTTAAAAAATGCAAAATTGTAAGATAGAATATTTTAACCAAAGACGGCAGTATGTGTGTGTGTGTGTGTGTGCGAATCGTTGAAACAATTGTCACTCAACACGAGAGAGAGAATTTAACTCGCGAATCTCTAAGATATAAATGTCAATTAGCATAGTCTCTTTAATAGAGTCTCTCCTGTATTACGAGAAATAATATTCCTATTATTAAGTGTTCTCATTCTCGACTATTCATACCGATATCCCGAGATATTTGCGACATTCAATCGAGTTCTTCTCAAGACAGAAATTCAAAATGTCTGTTAAAGTATGTACATTTTAATATATATTTTGAAATGTATTTTGAAACTCGCTTTTACGGCCACAATATATTAATTAAGTTTTTCGACACGGTTTTGCGACGCGCCGGAAAAAGAAACCCGCGCGATTCGAAAGATCGACACCGCGAAAATAAACACGGCGAAAATCGCGTACGTATGCGCGACAGAATATCAATTATCGAGTACACGTGATCGCGCGCCGTAACCCGCGCGAGTCATCGTTGCGTGTGCATCGCGCGCATCCATCCCGTCGCATATAATATATATCGCGCGCCCGTGTTTTTCTATCAATAACGTGTGTCAACGACGGGAACGCATCTAAACACACATCGACGTATTAGTTGAACAAACATCGCGAAAACTACGTCATCGCGCGCGACATGTGCGTCGCGTGCGTTTTTCCCGCGCGAAACTAAGATACGCCTCTCAAACGTAAAAAAAGAAAAAAAAAGACGCGCGTTTTTCCGCGGAAAGAAAATCGTGTTTAGCGCAAAGCCGGCGGATAATTATCGAGAGCCCGATATAAAACCCATTAGGATTGGACGCCGATCGTTATTACAGTCGCGCGCGGGCGTGTTCTCGACGTTACGGTAATTTTTTCGCACACGGTGTAGTGCATGTCGGCGGAACGCGTTTCATTTTTTAACGGCAAACGCGTGTCGCGCACCGTGAGAATAATGAACGGCCGCGCCGTCGTTTTTACGCTTCATCCGCGCGCGCGCGCGCGCTTATGATCTCGATTATTCGCACGAAGTAATATCGCGCCGAAGAGAGAAGTTCTGAATTATACGCGCACTTCCGTTATTGCTAACTCGCGGAGAGATTAAACGTTATAATGCGTGTACCATTTTTTTCTCCCGTCACACACACGCTCAAGAATATACGTGGAATTATCTAACGTTCTTTTTTTTTTTTTTCCGAAAGACGTCTAAAAAGTGTTCGCACATTTTTCTGAACGGAATAGCACGTTTTGAGATTGAAACTTGCGTTGCGTTCAAATTTTTTTTTTTCTGTAACTGCGCGGCGCTCAACAACATGAGAAGTTAATTTTTGGAAAAATATCGCTGTGATATTGTTTCGGAAAAAAATATGTTATTTCAGGGTGCGCTATAGTTCGTGCCAAATCTCAAAACAACAGCTCGGTTGATATAATTGACGCGTATACTCCATATATCGCGGAGAGCAAACGTTGCCGTAAAAAAAAAAGAAAAGAAAAAAGAAAAAAAAAAATAAACGAGAGGAGAGAAGATCGCGATTGTGACGGGAATAAATCCAATACGGTTCATTAAACGTACGACGGAAGAGAAAGAATTTGCTCCACTTTTCTCGACGTCGATATATTTCCAAGTGACGTTTAAAGCCGGGTGTGACGGTTGTCGGTAATTAATTAACGGTATAATCCCGGTTAACTTCGCGAGATTATTACGGCTCGTTATACGTGCCGGCATATATAGAAAATGTAAGACGAAACGCGCCGAGTTTCCCGAGAACGATCCTTAAATTTAGTCGACTAATCCCGCTCACTTATGTCTCGGACTTGGTGCGGCAATCGCCGCGATTCCGCGACTCTTTAACACCGGTCGAAATTTAAGTAGCGCTTTAATTTTAAGACGCTCGTGCACGACGATCGTCGAGCGTCGAATAGGCGTAAAATGCAAATTACCGCGGTAAAACTCGCGGGGGAGAGAGGAAAGAGCGGAGAAAGGAAACGCGCGGTCGGGAAAATCTTTCTCTCTCTCTCTCTCTCTCGCAGACCGCGCGGAAATCGATTGTACACGCACACCGAGCAATTCGCGGCGCGATTCTTTTTGTTCCTTGCGCGCGGGTGGATCAAGATCGCCGTGATAAAGTCGTGAAACGACTCGAATTTAATGCGTGCACAGAGAGAAAGAGAGAGAGGAGAGCAAGCTCACGGCGCGCTATTGAGGATGTTATCGATTACGCGATTCTCGATAAAATTATCGCGCGAGTCTAGGAGTCACTCTGCATCGAGTTGTTGCTATTTCAGTCACGAATCGAAACATTCCGCGAATAACCGTCCGCAATTGCGGATATCATAATATTCGATTAGATATTGTAGTTTTCGAGATGTAATATATTTAGCCGATCTTGTTCGGCGCGCGAATTAATATTAATCGATTAAACGAAATACGCGCGCGAAGGACGATCTCGCGAGGACAATCGAAAGAGAATTTCGACGGTCAACGTTTGTCACTGAAAGAGAGTTGATTAATCCCCGAGGATCAGAAGGGCACGAATTTAATTCGACCCGAGTGAAAAATGAATTTTGCTGAAACGCGACCGATCGCCCGTATATGAACTTTGACGGCGCGATGACGCGCGCGCGGATGAAGCGTGAAATGCGCCGATATCGATTGACGTGTAAACGTTTTCAAGAGGGGAGTTTTCTCGTCGAAGCGAGGCGCGAAAATAAAAGCGATCGATTTTCGAGAATTTTTTTTCCTTGAGAAAAACGCCGAGCGCAAAAAAAAAAACAAAACGCGAGAGAGACAAAGTTCTAACAACAACAAAGTTGTAACAATAACAACGTGCAAAATGCATTTACATCGAATATACTATGGGAAATGTTTCTTCCATTACACGATATTGTCATGTGTTTGTTTGGATATTATATTGTAGAGTTAATTGGATTATTGTGTATACAACTTTAATAGCGCGGCGGAACTGATTTAATTATCCTTCATCGTGCCAATGCGCGGCGTATATACAATATTCGCGCCGGTATTCCGAAGCATCGCGAGTTGTCGAGTTGCTTGGGAGTTGATCCGACCACACCCGAATCGAGGTCGAATTTACCTGATTAAGTTCGGACCTCAAGCTCGAGTACTTGATAATTTACGGCACAACTCGGCGATATCAGATAACCCATTAACTTTTCATCAGTCCGTGTTATCCGATGAAATATAGTATATAGTTCATATATATATATACTTCAACCATATGCGAGAGAGAAAGAGCCACACCCTATATATATCTTCGGATATTTCGTTCTCGTACGTCACCGGGCGCACGTTTGCACTCCGAAGAAAATTTACAACGTTCTTTGTTACTCTTTCGCTCTCTCTCTCTCTCTCTATTATCGTATCGTGGCTGCCCCGTCATTCCACCGGTGATTTTCGCCCTCTGCGTCACTGCGAGATCCGGGGCGGGAATTGAAGTTACACACGCTCGCGTCGTAAATGATAAATGATTATAACGCGAACGGTTTTATCGACACCTGAAAATTTAATAACAAAATAGAGGTCGCGTACTTAATTGCCGTAACGTTACCACACACAATCGTGATCGGCATGTGTGTGTGTGTGTCGGTTGGTGCGCGCGCGCGCGCGCGCGTTGCGTCGACTCTCTGGTGTATTCGACACGGTGCGTTGATACCTTCGACGGAATCGAAGAACGCGTATGTCGAAAGTGGATATCGATGACGAACCAGATACGGCTTGCCCGCTTGTATTGCGTACCCCCGTGATCGTATCGATTACAAGAGCATAGAGAAAGCGTCGCGCGGCGTTGTGGATATACCGTGCGCAAACCGCGCGCGATAACCATCGGGCGAGCGCGCGGGGCGAGTGTGCTCGCCCGTCATGAAAGTATCGGCATCAGCGAGAGGGGGCGGCGGCGCCCCTTTGTGCCTGCCGCGAATCAACTGTCCCTCGCATGCCACTTGTTGATGCCGAACAACAAGCGCGCGAGCGAACGATTTAAACGCGCCGGTGCAAGTTAAACGCGCACGCGACCGCACCTGCCACGACGACGCCGTCTCTCCCCGGAGTGCAGCAAAAGCCCCGTACTCTTTCGCGCAAAAGCGATCTCCGGGGTCGATTCCCGGGGTATATAATCAAAGGAGAAACACAGCACGGAATTGCGTATTCGCGATTAAATTGCGCGTTAGAGGAGCAATCGACGTCGATGTACAAACCGAAGACAAAGTGCTCTCGCCCTTCGTCGCAACAAATAAGATCCGCAGCCACATGTCGTTCGCGTTTCAGATGATGTAACGTAACAACGACCAGTCTGTAAAAGATTATTATTATTATTAAACTAAGAAATATATAAGGCCAATACGAGCCGTTCCCAGGATGTTGAGTGGAAACAGTACGTGTATCTATATATATATATATATATATGCATACACATATAACGTGTACACTTGTAAATTTTTACAAGTGAGTTTTTGAATTGAGATTTCAATCCTAAAAATCCTACAGGATGCTTGGTTTGCATCACATGTAAGAA
>QVOA01012850.1:0-16514 GCA_014825685.1 Pseudomyrmex cubaensis | reverse complement strand
GGGGGGGGGGGGGGGTGGATCGTCGAACCGGCGGCCACTTTGCGTCGCTAAACCGCCAATTTTATCTCCACATAATCGTCCGACGTCGAATGTAACTCACGCGCGCGGAATGTCGACATGTCGACTCGTTTGCGGAATTTTTTTTCCCCCTCGATAAAGCACTTCACAGACGAATGCTCTCACACGAGCGTTTGGACGAAAGCCGAAACATTGATCGCGCGATCGCAAACAAAGATGTGTTTTAATGACTCAATTCTGTTGATACGAAGCATATTAAGAGCCGCAGCTGCTACTAAAAAGTTAATGAAATTGTCAGGCTCGAAAGGTATACGAAGTTTTGATCACTTTGATGATTCTGGGGATTCGGGGATTGGGGGATAAACCGGTTTTCGTCAGGTAGTAAACTTAGCGAGATGAGAGGTGGATCTACCGCATCTTCGGCGAAACTAACCAGCAGCGAGTTTGAGTGAGTAATCAAAAATCCACAAAACCCACAGCGTTCGTGGAACGCTGAAAGCCGGACACGAAAACGACATTCGCGTGTGCAGCGTCATCGCGTGTCGCGCAGGTCGATGTGTCGTTAACACGATCGCGCTGAATTCTTCCCCGCGCGACCGGTTGTCTAGGTGGTAATTGCCGGTTTTGCGTGTTAATGTCTTCATGCCGCGCGATAGTAAGATCTCGAAGCTAACCGGTTTACCAGATGGTTTTTAACGACCAGTCGTTTGCTTCTTACGCGACTCGGCGAGCGTCGCGCTTATCACGCGCGCGTCCATCGATTACGATAGGTCTGTATGCGCGACGTGGAATTACCGATCGACATAATTACACGGTCGCGACCGATAATACTGCCATATTACGCTAATAGCGCGATAGTCACGGTAAACGCGAGACCTTCGTCTCTCTCTCGCGACGGAGAAGACATCGCCATGATTTATATCCTCAGATGAAAACTCCTTCGTGGGAAAAGATGTAGAGCGGCTTCTGCAATGTTGTTTCTCTGATGGTTCAAAATTTTCTACATCAATTGACATCGAGAGAGAGAGAGAGAGAGAGAGAGAGAGAGAGAGAGAGAGAGAGAAATATTCGGAAGAGTCACATTAAAATATCGATACTTCATATGCTTTTTTCATAAAGTTTTGTAGTGGCGTTCAAAGAGTTCGCGTTAAAGGCAAATTTCAAGCGATAAAATTGTTCCTTAATATCTTTGTCGATATACATTATTTATTGTCGTCATGTCGAGTGGGTCGAATCTTATGAATTTCATGATAGCGGTGTCGCGTTTAAGGAAAAAAAAATGATCCGCGTGAAGTCAATCTGCGGTGAATTTAAATCCCCGTATTAACTCATCTCGAACGTGGTCGGTATTTCAGCTACGGGACGCGGCGGCCTTTGGCAAGTTCGGAAAAAATTTGCACCTCAAAGGAACGACCGCTCTTTCGAACATTATCTCGCAACAACGACGACGACGACGACGGCGGCGGCGGAGGCGGCGGTGGAGAGAGTTTTGTATCTCCGCCGCCTCTTTCTTTTCCCTCGCCGGAATTTTTCCCCTGCTGGACGATCCCGATAGCACCGGATGTTCCTCGGGAATAACGCGTCCGGAAAAATTCAGTCGGGCGTGAGCGCGAAGGGACGCGGACGGGCGCGATTAATCGAGTTAGTTGTTCGCGATTTTTCAGCGCCGGTTGGTGCTGCAGGCGTCGGCTCAGACGACGTATTATTCGATGCAATCCGGAGTGACGAGATGGCGACGTGGTTTGGGGAAGCGAGAAAAAAGCGCGAGACGATGAGCATCGACGGATGAAGCCAGTTCCGCGGAAAGCTCCTTATCGAGAGAGCGGGTGTGGGGGCGAATTTATTCGCGCCTCGACGACTTCGAAACTCTAATCTATCCGGCTCCGCGCGGCCATCTTTCCGCCGATCGCTCTGAGTGTTTTTAAATGCGCCTCGCTCTCTCGTCTTCGTTGTCCACGAAGAAAGAAGCCTGACTTGGCCGGCGCAAAAGTTTTGTTTTTAATTTCCTCGAGAAATACGGAACGAGGTGCGCGCACCTTATTCGAGATCTTCTTTAATAGGATGCAGTCCTTAATTACTTCTGAGCGGTGCTCGCGATCGATTATAGATTGCTCCGACGCGTTCTGCGAAAGTTCTCTAACAAGTGAGAGAATTAAGCCTGCGCGCGCTCTCGAAATCGTAAAACCTCTCTATGCAAATAATCGCGTGTATTATCGCGTCGAGTATATCGAGATTCCTTTGCCGGAACAGGATGTTAAAACGCATCGCCGCCGCCGCGCGTTGAGATTCGCACAATTGCAAAATATATGCGGCGCCGATACAAAAGCCCCTCAAACGAGGGTTTCGCACGCGGGAAAAGAGATCGCATGGAAATGCAATGCTGCATACACATATGCGCGCGTGAAGCGCGCAGACTTCGTGCGATAATACGCGAGTCACTTGGACCGGAAATTCCGTAAGATAGGCAGACGTGCGGAGGAGCGCGGAGCAAACATTAATTCCATTGTCTTCGGCAAAACGGACTGACTGCTGGCGAGAGAATGGCGCGGCTTTCGGTTCCATTAAACGCCAACGTATCCGCACCGAATTATATTATAATAACAATGTGAGAGATGCTAATATTCAATGGACTGCGACACGGCGCTTGAAATGCTAATGTCGCAACACGCCACCGCGCGCGGTTTGTCTGCGCAAAAGAGGGAGACAAGAGAGAAAGAGAAGTGAGAGAGAGAAAGAGAGAGAAAGAGAGAAAAATCTTTTGTTTTTATATGCAGATTTATTGTTTTAATAATAATAAAACATGTTTTAATATATTTTCCATTTCTCTTCTTAAATTTTTTTTTACGCGAAAAAATAAAACTTAAATATGTATTTAAAGCGTTCTACGTCGAAAAAAACCTTGCGGTTTTCTAACATTTGTTTGAATAAAGAAAACAAGCCACACATAAGATACATCTGGCAGTATAAAATGAAACACACAACGTTATCACATATTCTACATATATGTTACGCTCGAACACACACATCTCGTATAATCCGCTCTCTCTCGTTATTCGCGAAGAAAGCATCGCGAACTCGCTATCGCGTTATCATCGCGCACGTACAACTCCTGAGAGAACTCGACTAGGCAGACAAACGTGGCGCACACGGCGGAACATTAATTCCTGCCACCCCAACCGCGGCTTCTGAAGATTCGACGAACCCGCGAATTAGACGAGACGAGCCTGCGAATGAGGCCGCGCGTTAATCCGGTTGTTCTCAAAGTCAGCCGCAAGCCCTTCAGTTCTATTAATGCGATGTACGAGCGACGCGATGGCGGACATGTGCGTTAATCTTCTATATCCTACTACAGTCTACCGGTATATACTGTAGTTTGTGTTTGAGATACACGCGATTAGCGCGGCGCAGCTAATGCCGACTATTACTAACGGGAGATGAGGCAATATTTCGCCAAATACATAAATCGCAATCGTTTTTACGTTTGTGGCTGTTTAGAAATTTAATATTTAAAAATTCTCTACGCGTCAAGTATGTTTTCGAGATCAAAATATTAGAGAAATTAAAATTATCGCAGTAAAAATTTCTTTTTTTCTCGCACACAAATTAACTTCTCTTGTAAAAATTAGAATTTAAGAAACGAATTATAACTAATTGCAGTCTTAAAAATTCGAAATCCGTTATTCTTAATTATTATTATCAGATGTGTCACGCAAGAGTGTCTTTGGGAAGATAACAAATTTTGCTGTCTTGTATCGCACACACATGGCGGAGTTGTCTCACGCTTGGTTCACTCTCTCACACTGGTCGTCTAGTGTGTACCGTAGAATATACTGTGACGTAAACGCGAGGCATGGATGCACTTCTGGGATATTATGTACGTGAGGGATGCGAATGCGGTCACGAAATGACAATAATGCGGCAGTGCTGGGAAACGCTGGAGGGCTTGAAGAGCGCGTAAGCGAAATATCTCTCTCTTCTCTCTGAGGGAAACTCTCGCGATGCAAAACACACAATGCGCGTCATCTCTCTCGCAAGGCATTTTTAATTACGTGCGCAATAACAAATTATACTAGAATAATAAAAACCCAAACTGTAAACTACGAGAAATAATATTAAACTTTCGTACATGTGGTGTAAAATTCGTAATTATATTATATTATAACAAGGAGTTGGGAGGGAAAGAGAAAGTGTAATACTGAAAATAAATTTCATGAAATGACCTCGCGGCCGAGAGACGACCGTCTCCTTTTCCCGTAGTCGTCATCATCAAGGATGCAACACATCGGACGTTATTCCTTGCGAAAAAGGGCGTCCGACGTTTTCTCCGCGGAAAATACCGCAAACTAAAACTCCGTTCGGCCGTCGTTTACTTATGTATGAAACCGTAGCCTACGTATACACTCGTGGTTTTCTCGTTGTATTCGGCTCCTTCGCCCTCATGTCCACGAACGAACTTGTACGTTATTCATACGTCGTTGGTTGAAAGATGAGTGAGCGACGTACACTCTTCCTCCTTCGCGCGTTGTGAAAACTCCACTGGAAAGTCCGAAAGTTACGGGCTCGTATTCTATCATAACGAAGCTAACCTTCGAAAATATTAGACGCGTATTCCCTCGAACGAGACTTTATTAACGAGTTTCGATGTAGTTTAAAAATTTTTTACAGTTTTTTTATGCTTTTATTAGAATAGAATAATTGCCATAAATCGTATAAAAATGATATGTTTGAAAATGCGTCAGAATTTCATTTATTGAAATATTTGAAAAGAATTTGCGGTCAGAAAACCGCTGGTGAATTTAATCGCACGTTTATATCACGCTCGATATCACCAATTACCCGGCCCTCTCGCGATTCCCGAAAACGCGGATTCGCGAATTGGATTTTTGTTACTTGCACGGCACGTAGCTCGCAGGTATAATAATGCGAGTCAAGCTCAAAAAGGCAACAAAAATAACTCCGACGTTTCGATGGGTGATGATGCTATTTTTGTTACCCAAAAAACATTATTTAAACTTTTGGACTCTACTCCGCTGCTGCTGATAATTATTTGCGTTAGTAAAAAAAAAAATTCTACGTAACTTGTTGAACGCAGTGTGTGTCGTATGAAAAACACATCTGATGTATTCTATATTTTAAATTGTTCGCTGCGTTGTTTCTGAATAAATCAAAAATCAATTCAAAATAACTTAATTTGTAAAATGTCCGTCTTAATCTATTCAGTAATCGCTTTTGATAACTGTTGGTCAACCCCGGAAATCGTATTATACGCGAAATTGATAAACTCTAGCATCAACGAGCGAACTTAATCGCGACGACGGATATATCGATCTCGCCGAAGCGGGAAAAAGCGTGAGGAAGCGAGCAAACCGCGTGGGGACGGGAGGGGAGCAAAAAAGCCGAAACCGGCGGAGGAAAGTGCCGTTCGGGATCGGTGGGTATCGCGTGTGTGCCACCGGGCTTGGGTACAAAGTGCATTAGCACGGAAAGTCCGAGCGAAACCCGCAAAACCGACACGTCGCAATACCGCGCGCTCGTAGCTTCGCGCAAAAAGTCGCGGAAACTCCGAACCGGACGGCAACGACGATAAGAAGTATCGGCAAGGGTTGACGAATGAAGGCGTCTCACCGGGGGCGGCTTAATCGTTCGGCCATTTTACGTTCCCGGTGCAGTGTGTGTCACTGACTTCATTATCCCGCTCACACTACCAAGAGACCAAGTTCGGCAATGTGTCCCAGTTCGCGTCGTAATCCCGGCCAAAGTGACGACTGCTGTACTCCCCGAATTGCGTATGTACGTTTACGTCGCGGGATGTTTCGAGACATAATGGAATGAAGAGCTTAATCATTTCTCTCTCTTCGCGTGTGATATGTCCCCTACTTACTTACTCAAGTACCGCTCGAGCGGCAGAGACAAGTTGCAACGCGGCGGCAGAGATTTTGGAATGTAACGTGACAGTCGCCTGGCGAAGGCCTTCCCCGGGTCTTTAACCGTAATTGCTGCAACTACTGACACTTGCCAGACTAACTTAGTAAATTCCCAAATCCACGTAGGCCTTTAAAGGGATAATCTAGACATCTGTCTTTCGAAAGTTCGGGTGAAGCGCGCGACTGTTTACGAGAGAACTCGAAACGCAGAAGATTGTATAAAGTAACTGATTTAATCTTTCGCGTGAGACATACAAGTAGAATTGCTCAAAGCGTTAAATTCATCGCATGTCATATTTATTTTAATAGACAAGAAAATAAAAGAAAAAAAAACTGTTTCAATTATAATATCAATCACAAAGAGAGTAGCGCAGTATATTTTTTAATCTCGAATATATCTCTTGAAGAAGGCGGATTATCGACAAAGAGTAATTAGTGATCACGCGATATCTTTCTTCGAGAATATAACGCAACGCGGAGCAAAAGCCAGGCGGCGGGGAAGGCGACGTAGCCGTGGAGGAAGAAGAAGCGGTCGCGGATAAGCGGACGAGCAACGTTGCCGCCGGACAGAGTGAATTATGAGACAATTAGTTCCGGCAGATATATAAGCCCCAGACTCAGAACCGAGCCGCTTCTTCCCGCCGCCGCTCGCTCTATCCTCGTATCCTCTCTTCCTGCCGACTTCACTGCTCTTGTCCCGAAGGGAGAGAAGAGGAGACTTGCCAAGCTCTCTCCCTCTCTCTGTCTTTCTCCTTTCTCTCTTCTCTCTTTTTCTCTCGAGTGAAGCGAGAGCTCGAGCTTTCGCGCGTACTCGAAAGCTAAGGAAAGGCACTGGACGACTCGTTAACCACCGGCGCAATGGTTCTTTGTGTCTGGTCCGCGTCTGGTTCTTTGTCTTTTTTTCTCGCCGTTTCACCCTACGTACGTTGCCGCGATGCGTTCCACACGTCCCGGGAATTCCCCTCGCGAAAATCTCACTTAAATCCTACGCGAAAAATTGAAGTGACGGAAATTCGCGCTATACACGGTTTTTGCGTGTGTCTGATGAAAATGGAAAGTAATTTTACTTAAAAATGAACGATGATAATTTTTTTTTTCGGGAAAGAGATATATCGCGAACACATTTTGAAAGAGATTTTGTCCGAGCTCAGCGATGAGCAGATCTCGAAGCAATGCGGTTGAGCGGACCCGATCAAGCAGATATAGAGAGCGTTCTGGTGAACGTCTTGTTCAATTATGCAGCGGCCCGAAATACCTGTCCGCTGACGAGCTCGTCGTCTCACCAGCCCGGAACGCGCAACCGCCGAGAGATAATCCGTCTCTCTTGGCGACACACGCGATCTTTGGAATTCCGATGGCGACGCTCGAAAGCGCGCAAATAGCCCGACGAATCCCCGCCTTCGGGACCGAGAAATCGCGATTTTACCTGGTAATTCGTCAGTTGACATTGCAACGTTTAATCTTCATTAAGAAGCGCGCGAGATTCTATCACATTAACGATGTCGCTAATCTTAGCTCGATCGCGATCAGTAATTGCCATTTGGCAATAATGAATAAATCGCTCGTTTTAAAGATGTGTTTAATTAAGGCTCCGGTTTCCGCGTTAACTCATTCGGAAAAACTTGAAAATTTAATTTTGTTATAATATATCCATAAAGCTAAAGGGAAATATAATTGATAACAGATGATACGTCATATCGTATTTCATATTAAAAGCGAATATGATATATCGGTGACTATTCGAATAAAATCGATACGAACGTTGCCCCCCGAACGATCAGTCCCGTTAAATTTCCGCGAATGACCACCGAAAAGGCAATCAGCGTTCCCCGACCATCGACGTCGGACTTTATCTGTATCGTGAAATCATCGGCGCGCGTAAACCGCCGTATAATAACCCGTCGGACGACGGGCGGAAAGGATGGTCTCTCCGTCCACCTTTTAGAGACTCACCGACCAGCATGCATGGCTGCACGCTGCAGTTTTATTGACCAGCGGTTCGGTAATTTTGACGAAATATTGTCGAATATTTTACGTACTGGAGCATATTTTTTTATTTTCTCTTTCTCGCAACACAATGCCAAGTAATGTATCTATTAAAATATTTAATAGACTTTCCGTTTAGCTGATCAATACGCGAAAGCTGAAGTATCGTTGTCATATCAGAGTCTCGCGTTTCTCAGGCACGAAAGCGCCATGTATCGGTACTTCAGTACACCGCAAGCGTCCCTTGTGACTTCCCGCTTTGATTGAAAATTGCGAGTAGTCTGCGGCCCGCGTTCGCGCGACCGCGAAAAATTGCGTTGCGATCGGGACGGCAAGATCGGCATATCGCGCCGCGATATCGTCCGCAGACCTGTTTTGAATTCGGTGGATTTGAATTTGTTGCGGTCGCGCACGACCGAGAATCGGGTCGCTCACGAAATATATGCGTCGCTGTCGCTTGCCAGGCGCGGACGCGTCGCTTGACGTCTCTGCTTGTTTTCACGGGGCAAATAGATAAATCACGCGGAGTCCGCACCGCAGAGAGAGCCACCGACCGACCGCTCGCGTCGATCTCGCGGCGGCAGTATCTTGTATCCGGAGAGAGAGAGAAAGAGAGGAAATGTAGCTCAGTCGCGCGCGATGTGTCAGTTCGCCGCCGGCCGACAGTCAAGTAACGATACGTTTGCGACACGTTTGACAGATGAGCAGAATTATTAAAAAAAAAAAAAAAAAAAAAAATGCAAGGGCGTAAAAACGCAGCAGCAAAAAACAGAACTTATAGATTCATATTATTGCATTTTAGTAGTTTCAAGATAAATCTTGTCTGTGCGATGTGTATCATCGATTACACACAAATTCCAGCGCAGAATATGCCGCAACTCATCCGAATACTTTTGTAACCATGTTCTTCTCGAATTGCGAGAGATTCGTATATAATCGTTGAAATTTATGAGTATTATCTTCAAATATACGTTTGCGAAGTTCTCTGAAGGGAGAATGTTAATCTTTCGGATCTTTGTGAAATCGTGAATTTATGAACCTCGCGATGACACACACACACACTCTCTCTCGCGGTTTCCGAGAGATTGTAAATCTATATAGTCTACCTGTGTGATGTTATCTGATTTAGGCTCTCTTTTCTGCATTTTGGGAACTTCTTATCTCTCTCTCTCTTTCTCTCCGGTCTCAATTCGATCTCGATTCAATTTGATGTAATTAACAGACACACACGTTGAGTACAACTGCGCGAACGTTCCTTCCCCGAGTGATATGGAGACCGTTATTACATCGAGTTTCCTTCTTCCACTACGCGCTCTTATTACATTCACGCGATCGATCGCGACATAAGTGACGCGCCCTTAAGCCAACGCGTTCGTCTTCATTTCGTCGACGAGGAAACTGCGCGACGACGATCGAGCGGCGTGCTTCTCTTCCCCGCTCGAGCGTGGGCCGGGCCTCCTGATTAATGATCCCGCTAATCAAATAAACAATCCTACATCTGTCGACCGAGTGTGTTACCGAGTCGCGGCCAGACGGTCTTCCCCCTCGTTTCTTTCTCCGATCTTTTTCCGGTGTGGTTCTTCCACCTTCGAGTTCTCCCCCTCTCTCTCTCTCAACTCTCTCTGAAGAAGACATGGTTTATCTTCGGTCTCTGACAGTCGTCGATTCGTTCGCTCCTCTCTCGTGGCTCGCCTCGCGTTCCCTCATCCGGGAAGGGAAAAGCAACGTAAGAAACGACACGCCGGCGGAGTAGTTGCCGAAGAAAAGCAGCGAGTTGGAGCTCATTGGGGCTGGGGAAGGGAAGATGAGGGGAAGAAAACAGAGTCCTGGAGAAAAACGCGCTTGCCTCGCCGCGTGACTCCGGAGTGGCAATTAGAAGGATTAATGATTTCGTCTCGGGAGTCGCACCGGCAGTCGTTCTCCTCGTTGCTTCTTTCTCGAGTACGCGCTATGTTGTCGTTTTCAAGCAGTCGCGGCGTCTCGCAGGTCGAAAATCATCGCGATTAGATCGCGCGCGAGTAGAGTCGAGCGCGTTCATAAATCAACGTTCCGTCCGTTTAGCGTCGACGGGGAGAACACCGCGTGTTCTTCGGCTTGTCTATCAGGACGACGACTCGTTCGGCAAGCGTGTAATGGTCAACGCGCTTTCGGAAGATCTATACTTAGCGTTGGATGGTTATTAATTGTCGAGAAACGCGAGTTGCGCGAACTCCGACTAAAAAAAAAAAAGAAATATCCTTCTCCCTTATACGAAGTGACATAATGAGTGACACTCGTTTGTAAAGTAACTCGACTTTTCTTGTTTTTTGCGCAGACAAGAAGAACTTCAAGAATTCACGAATGAAAATGAAACGCTGAATCGTATACATGTTGTGCGATAAGACAAGCGACCTTCTCCGCAATAACGCGACTAATTAAAAAAAAAATCTAAAATTCCAATATGACTGTGTGTAACAAGATGCGAAAGCTTCTTGGAGTTATAATTAAGTCGGGACGATTTTTTTTTTTTCAAACTAACGAGACCGCGAAGTGAAGTTTCGCAAAGTCAATTGAGACGCACAACTCATCCGACCGAAGTAACACAGTCTGTGAGAAGCGAATCCTTCTCTCGTCGTTCCTTTTGTCGTTCCGCGAGCACGCACGGCGATTTTCACGGTTCCGCCGGGCGAATCGAGACGTCTCTGTTAAGCAACGAGGTTTGCCGTCGGCAAGGAGGAGAGCTCGCCGACTCGGAACCGTGACGACGCCGAAACCGTGAGATGGTCTCTTCTCTCTCTCTCTCTCTTCAAGACGATGTGACGACGACCACGACGACTACGACGACGACGACGACGTCGTTCCTGGAACGAAATTACCGCGTTGCGCGTTCAAAGTAAATTTACGAACCGCGAGCGATACGTGGATAATTTTGCAACTCGATGAGAACTCGTTTAGTCTTCCACTCTCACGACTCCCTTTATGTTCAACCTGAACTGTCGTTGTATTCCCTAAACTAATATTTAGGAATTTATATAGTGCTGAGATTAAGCATTAGTTTTTAGTGTATATTCTATTTTATTTATATTCTATTTTATTTTAAAGTTTTTCATTATTGCGAAAATTTCGAATTTGATCTGATTGTGTTCTTTTGATTATCATGCGGTAAAGGTTTTGAGATTACGCGAGCAACGACGACGACGACAACGACGACAACAACGACGACGACGACGTCTCCAAAGATCCTGATTTATGGGAAGCTCGACGCCGCGCTCGACAAACGTGTCACCGCGTAATCGCGAAGCCACGTCGCCTGCATCGCCCACTCTCGGCGCGATGCTGGACGGGAAATAAGATTAAGTCACTGTTAAGCCGAAGGCGGCCACGTGCTTTTGCTCTTTTCTCTCTTCTTCTCTCTTTCTCTCTTCCTACTTGCCTATCTACCGCGGCAGTACGTAAATCACTACGACGGAGGCAGACAGTTACGAGTTCACCGATACAAACGATTGTGTTTAGTCCCGTTCGCGAAACACGCCGCACGACGAAGAAGCAGAGCGATCTCTATACGGGGTGTTTCGCAAACAAACATGTTATATATCGTATACAAATATTTTCGATCGAAGTTGAGAGAACTTTGCTAAACGAGATTAAAAAATAATATGAAAATAACATTTTGTTTGAGGAACTGTTAGAAGTTGGAAAAGAGAGAACACAAGATAACAAATGTAAACATTTAATCAAGATATTTTTCAAACTTCGAGAGGTTCTTCGATCGTTTTGAAAAATCGCTAAGTTTTAAAAATAAAGACTTTTCTGAAGATTTAAAATGTTTGAAGTCAAGAACCTGTCTCTCTCTTTCTGTCACGTTATTAAATTTTTGCCGGAACACCCTGTAGAGTTGAAGAACGAGGATGTGGGCATACAGAAACCAAAAGACGGGAGCCGTCCAGCTGTCGCGGCCACATCAGACCGTGTCGCATATATAACATAGTACTCCTCGTCTCTCTCTCTTTCTCCGCGCAATTTAAATGTTTCTCCGTCCGCGCACAAACTGATGCGGTATTTCTCTCTCGCCACTCCCATTTCTCCGATATATGTACACGTGATATCCTCTCGAAAAACGTTTTACGTTGCTCAACAAAGCGTTTTATCAGATCTGTGGATTAACACTTTGAGAGTTTCGTTTTGTTTCGAGTCTTAAAATTTTTACTCTAAATGGCGTTGTTTTAAGAAAAAACGCACACACACTGAAAATTTCTTGTATATCAACGTTGCGGAAATAAATGCAGAAACGTGACGAATGATCCAAGAAGTAGAACTTCGCATTTGCGCGCAATTATCGTTACGTATCATAAACCGGGGTCGAGCGAGCGTATTATAATTTACGCTTCGCAAGTCAATATACAAGCACAACGGACAGTGGATTATTAATCCTTCGTTGAGCTCTTCTTACGTAAGCGTTACGTGAAGATTTACGCTAAGATGTGCAACAAATCAAAGCTAATCCACCATCCATCTTCGCCGATAGCTTTCTCGCGTATACCCGTCCTGTCTCTCCGTTCATATCACGCTCGTTGTGTTCCTTCGTCTATTTTTTTTCTTCCCTCTCCGCGTTGAATTCTTCGCTCTAGTTTCTATCGCGACCTCACCGAGCGCTTTCTACACTCCGACGACGTCTTCTCCGTGCGCGCGCGGTTATTTTTGCCTCCGGCAAATTCTCTTCTGTCGCACGACGACACGTACCGGCGCAACAGCGCTGAAAACTGTCTCCTCGCGTTGTCGTGCCCCGCGTTTAATATTTTAATCCTTCCCCGTGTCAGGATTCATTACGCAAAATCCTATCGGATGTTAAGCAATCCGTCGTTAAATGTGATTGCACGATATGTCCTCCAAACGACGATAACATCGAACGGTGCGGTATCTCCGCGTAAATACAGAAAATGTATGAAACTATATATATTTTTTTAATACAATCGTGATATTAATTTTATCGTCCCACACTCTCGAGCTAATGATGCGCGCGCGAGTACGAATACAATACAAAAAAAGGATATTTATCGAACGTGACAGAGGATATGAAGTTACGTATCATATTTTCGAAAATTTTTTTCCACCTCGGTGTTATCGCGATATAACTATACATGTATGTATATATGGTCGTTCGTCAGAGACGCGCGGATTTTGACAGGGAGATTAATCAGGGAATCATGAAATTAGCTGTCGTCACTTTTCATCTCCATCATGCGAAATTTGACGCGCTGCGTTCGCGCGCGCGCTCGCGCGCGTCGGTCAATCGCTATCGTGTTTTATTTGCAGCGCATGAATAAATAGCGACAGAGAGCGCCATCGAGATGTACCGCGCGCCGCGGCTCGGCGCGGATCCGTCAACGCGAATACGCGCGACAGTTGTTTGAACGTGCAGTGTTCATAAAGTACGATTAATCCTCTCGCGTGCAAATCTCTCCGCAGCAGTATACCAGATTTCACGTTAAAGATTCAAAGCAATAGCAATAAAATATTACACAATAATTGAGGTTGTCAGATGAAAAAAAGGGATTTGCGCGCGTCATCAATCTCTCGCGCTTCGGGTACGAGCCCTGGACTATCTAGAAACTCGACTGTGAAATCAAATCTGACGCCATTCGAGAATAAATTTTTATAAAATGACATATTCCGAGAGAAAGAGAGAGAGAGAGAGGGAAAAATGAAAATATTTTATTTGTTTTATTTGTTTATATAAAAAACTATATAATCTCTTTCTCTCTGAAATATCGCGAGAGTTGGTTTTTTAACGAATGTTGTTCCGTTTGTTTTTTTTTTTTTTGGTACACGTCCTACGATTTCTCCCGTTGTTCTTATACGCGGTCACGTATCAATGAAGAGCGCGCCACTTCGAGGCAATTCCGAATCCGCTAATTAGCGCGACTTCAACGTAACTCGAGCCGCGGAACGTGAATCGGTGTGCTTCTCGATCTACTGAACTCGATAATCTCGTTCTCTCCACATTTGCTCCTTTCTTTTCCCGTTACGAAAACTAACACAGGAAATAGCTTTTTGCGCGATAGTATCGGATCTACCGGAAATCTTTCCAGCGCGGTTGTTGACCCACTTCTTCCTTCCGGCCACCTTCGGTCTACACACGCGGGCCACTAAGGCGATCAAAGCTCGATCTCTCGCGGTCGGGTTCCCGCATAGACGACGGTCCGCACGACTTTGTGGCACACTATAAAAGCCGTGTCAATTGCAGATTGCACGACGCGTAATTCCGGCGAGGCGGATTAGACCGGGAACGCGCGCGGTAACGTGTCGCGCGGCATAACGACAAGCGTCCCCGCATACGATGTCCGCCTATAATTAAGCTGACAAGGTTTGACGACGTACGAGGGTATAGAACAATGGCGGGGTACGGTCCGCGCTCGGTGCACGTTGTCGCTCGGTGCAGCGAGCGGAGCGGGATAGAAAGGCATAGGAACGGGGAGAAGAGACGCCCGGGGACTTCACACAACGTCACGGCCGTGATGCGCGTCACGCGACATGACGCCGTCGTGTCACGCCGAAATGTACTCCGCGTGACGTGCGACGAGTGCGACGACACGTCGCGATTATTTATCGCGCACACATCGGAGAGCCGCCGATCGTTGCGAATCGCATCGAACCCGACGCTGGATCCGCTTTCTCCCTCCCTCACCTCCGCTCATCCCCGACGGGATGAAATGTTTAATGGAATTACACGCGATATCGCGCATCATCGGGACATCTTGGATAATTCCGTTAACGAGGGAGGCAACTGCGCTTTAATGACAGACAGCGTATTTTAATGACGGCTATCACCAAATGGCCTCCGTACGCGAGGAGCCTGCATTGCTCGACACGCGCGTAAATTCTCACCGGGATTACTGGAACACTAAACGCGGTTCTCCATATAGAAAGAAAACTATCGGAAAAGTCTATAGTCAAATGATAAATGCTTGTGTGTGTTTTTTTTTTAGACGTTTGTTTATGCACGTCAGTAAAATGCGAAAATAACGTTACGTAGCCGCGAGGAGAAAAGTTAACTTAGTAAACACGATATAAAGAAAACTACTAGTGTTGTTTAAAGAATGCGTCAGTGGTTTTGTTCCGCTACGCGAACTACCTGTAATTATTTTCACTCGGCAGATTTACGCGCATTTCGCGAGGTTGCGATGAGTCGTCGCAAAGTGAAAGAAAAAAAAACACACACACGCTTTATGCTACAGGCGAAAACTTGAGCGAAAGCGGCGGCGGGAGATGCAACGTTTGAAACGTGAGATAGGATATGTAATTTATATAGCTGTTTTATTGCGAGGACGTCGGGCGTGGGAATCTTTTTACATGCATTTTTTGCATGTAAATACGGTCGCTTTCGGCGCGCGAGTTGCACCGGAGAACGACGCGCTTGCAAAACTCGGCAAGCGGGAATTTCAATGTAAAATGCGATAAACTCACGGAAAAGCGTACAAGAATACCGTGATTGCGGTGATTATTTTAGACACAATATAACGAGAACGCTTATTCATCAGACATTACATTCTCGCATTTATAATGCTCCGAAAGCACCGCACGAGCAAATATTAATATGTGAAAAAATAATAACTGTAAAATAAATGGGAAAAAAAAACATTTTACAAATATATCTCAACGTCCGTGAAATGGATGACAAGTGTGGCTTATATCTTTCACACATTTTCTAATATAAACTTTCAAAGCGTTGTGTATCACAAGACTTGTTTTTTATTGTGAAATTTTAAATATACACTTCTTCAGCGTCGACGTAAAACTTGTTTAATATTATTGTCACACGGCAGAGAGAAAGAGAGAGAAATTAATTTTCTGTAATGATTTTATCACATCACGCATGTGAACGCATATCTCCACGAATAAAACAGTTAAAGGTATGTACGCATTCATCTGTAGTCACGACCACGCAAACTGTTGTAATTTGTAGCGCAAATTTCCATACATGTGCACTCCCCCCGTGTGCACTGTTGTTGATTAAAAAAAAAAAAATTTATTTGCAATTCACCATATATTGCTGTGAAGATATTCCGAAAAAAGTTCAATACAACCTCTCTCTGATAGATACCGCACGCACGGATATGAATTTATTTCTTTTTTTTCCGAGTTGCTGTTATCTCGTTTCGATTTAATCGATTCGCGTCCTCGCATTACTTTGTTAAGCAATAAAAAAACAAAAAAAAAAAAAAAAAAAAAAAAAATTCCAAAAAAAAAAAATTCAGTTTTTTCTTTTGCTTCGCCTAAGCCTCCTATTCATTTGCGCACCACGGGACCTGGTGCGTTCGACTTGGCTTAGCATTCCCTATCATCCCATACCTTCTCGTCGAGAACTAAAACTTTTGTCTGAAACAATTTTCCAAATTCTGACTTTTTTTTATTTGTCCTCCGAAAAATTTTAATTTTTTAGAATTGAAAAATCGTACAAAAAAATCGAGATATCGCAAAATGGTTTCGCATGCGTGCGTGTCAACCAAAGATACTTCGTCGGAGCGAGAAAAACAAATTTAAAAAAAAAAAAAAAAATGTAAAATTTTTTTTTTTTTTTTTTTTTTTTTTTTTTTTTTTTTTTTTTTT
>QVOA01012839.1:0-12732 GCA_014825685.1 Pseudomyrmex cubaensis | reverse complement strand
AAACATGTAATGCAGAGTCTTACCTATGCAATTCCGTGGTCCCGCGCTAAACGGTATGTAAGCGTAAGGATGACGGTTTTGAATTCTTTCTGGCAAAAATCGATCTGGATCAAATACATCTGGATTTGGCCAGAAGCTAGGATCTCTATGCGTACAGTAGATGAAAGGATTTACATATGTCCCGGCAGGTATTATATATGATTCTATAAAAAAATATATAAAATATTATGCACTAGAAGTAAAAAATAAAAAATGTATTATAATTTGTAAAACTGATATCCAACAATGTATCTGCATATAATCTGTTTATAATCTTGTGTGCAAAACTATATACAATTGCATCATAAAGTTACATAATATACACACGTAATGTTACATCTGTTGAGGTCTGTCGCGATATAAAAGGCACGCTGGGATACAAGCGCAGTGTTTCTTTTATACATCTGTCTAAGTATGATAACTGTTGCAACACCGACATGGTAAATTTATTTTCGTTCTCTGTCATCACAGTGTTAACTTCGAACCTGACGCGATCCTATACAGTAAATGTAAAGTACGTTCACATACATACTCTCTTATAGCTACTAGAATTAATTCTTCTGTAGAACTACTTTACAATGAGTTAATTCTTTTTGATACAATTACAATACTTTATTAAAATATACCTGAATATCCTTGTGCTCGGCCAATAACATTAAGGCAAAGCATGCTGCCGATGCTACAGTATCATGACCCTGTAATCACATAGTATGTGTTATAAGAGTAAACAAAGAGTAAATAACGTACACTGAGAATTTATGAAAAATACATACGGCAAACATAAAAGTATTAACTTCTTCTCTGATGTCTAAATCAGTCATATTATTTTCTCTAGACATCGCTATTAAAAGATCCAACATAGCGAGCCGTTTCTTTTTTACTTAAAATCGTAAGAACGCCGTTATTAGATGTGTTTTGAAATTGAAATTGAAATTTTTTGCTTAATATAAAAATTTTATTTTAAATAACAATAATGATTTGAATAAGTCATGTTGAATTAGTATAAATTATCGTATCTAATGCAAATCAAATATTATTACAAAAGAATAATTTTTTAAGATATGATCTCAACTTTATATCACAACGTTTGTTAGGACATACTTCCATTTATTTGTATATCGTCTGTTTCTTCTACTTTGTCATTTTCAATATTTTCTAGATGTCGACCATTAGTAAGTTCGTGATAATGTTTTCTTTCCGCAATAATCTACAAAAATAGATATATATTGATATATTTTATACATATTTATATATGTGTAAAATATATCAATATATATTTACAAAGAAATCTCGCGAATTGGAAAATTCTAATTTTAATGAAACTTTATATAAATTGAAAATATTGCGCGACGTAGTTGTATTATAAAGTGTAGTTATCGAGGTTAATAATTCATTCATTTATGAAATATCATTTAAGTTTTGGTCAAAAGTAGTGTTTGTGTATTTTTAAAGGTAACAAAGTATAACTGAGCAAAATGATTGAAGAGTGATTTCACTCTTTGAAATCGGTTTTGGGCCGCAACGGAAAATGTCAATATTAACTACTGATTTTCTTTACAAGTGTGCAAAATTTTATCAAAATTAGAATTTTTCAGATCGCGAAGTTTTCTTATATAGTCACACTATGCGTCACTTTTACTCACTTTGTCTGTAAAATCATGCACTATAGTCAAATACTTTTTCTGCATTCTACCTATAGGTAACAATTTAAATAACCACTCGATGTGCAACCAGAATCTTACAAATCTAAATCATAAATTATGTTATATTATTAATATATTTTAGATGTTATAGAAATAAGCATTATTCATTGTATTCACTTCATACTTAACCTGTAACAGGCAATTTTAATAATTTTATCAAGTGCATCTCGATATTGCTGAGATGCAGTGAAATCTCTTAGATTAATGCCCATCGAAGTTTCTACAATAAAAACAAATATGAATATGCAATATAAACAATATAAACATTGATTTGGTTAGTATCAATGTTTATATTGTTTATATTGTTTTATCGTTAAAGAAGAACAGATTTTCTTTTCTTTTTATGTAGTCTTGTTATATTAAACAAAAAGCTTTTATAACACAGTTCTTTAGTTCCACTTCTTTAGTTATTGACACTCATTATCTCTCAATCGGGAAAACAAAAAAAATTAAATAGTAAGATTCAAGCAGTAAGTGAGTTGACCAATCACAGGTGAGCATCAGAAAGAACCTACTACATTGGAGAATCGTCTCAGTTTGACTTCTTAAGTGTCCTCTCTATTTCCTGAAGTTGAGAAGAGTCGTACTTGACATGCGTATGAAAAGCTAAACTTATTCTACGCATGTGTAGTCAACTTGCAAGTATATAGACAAGAACATTCTAACTTAACAATACTGACAGTGCACCTTTATGTTTGAAAAACATTTATGCTACTACTGCACGGCAGTAAAATAGCAGCATGAGAAAAGAACTTAACAAGTAAGAAGTAATAACTTTAAGAAGTGAAATATTTCTATACATTGTTACGATGAGCATCATAAAAATTACCGCATATTACATTTAGTGTATGTTCGCTCATAAATGATACTAAATCCTTCACAACTGTCCCTTCAACATTTCTCAAAGTCTTAACCATACAATCGCTCTCTTCAATGAAAATGTCAACAAATTGTTTCAATATGTTAAAATGAAATGTGGGTGTTAGTATCCTTCGTCGTGTGTGCCATTTGATGCCTACAAGAACAAAATGATTTTTTGCAAAATTTTTTTTCTTTTTTTAAATTTATATCTTTCAATATCCGCTTGTAAAATGTAAAATTGAATTAATTAAAATTTAAAGTTTTAGTCTAGATTATTACTTAATTTTTTCTCTAGAAAGAATAAATTTTAAAAGTAAAAATTCAAGTAGTCTATTATGTTTTTGTTTAAGTAATAGCGTTTGTAGTAGTGATAGTACGTTACCTCCACTAGTGAGAAGACCAGTATGGAGCCAAGAATGCAAAAGCTTATATATACTACTTTTTTCGATACACTTACTGTCGTTTAAAATAATCTATACACAGATAAAACAACTTAGGCCGGTATTTATAGTCGAATCTTACATTTAAAATTATCTTAAGTTTATCTTCAGATAATATACGAGTCGTTTTAATAGTTGTAAAGCAACTAAACTTAAGACGATCTTAAGACTCCAAGACCCGACTATGAATACCTATCTTAGTATCGTTTACACGATGCTTTTTCTTTTTATTAGCAATTAACATACAGTATGCCAGCACACTAGACGCTAGCTGCTGAAAAACAACATTTCTAAAATACACATAATCTTAGAAAAAAAAAAAAAAAAAAAAAAAAAAAAAAAAAAAAAAAAAACAAACAAACAAACAAACAAACAAATCATATTTGCACTTTATATAACTTTATATGCATATTCAGCCAAAATACTAATGATTTAATATATTTTTTTAGTTGCTAACTAACGCACTAACATGTTACTTGCTACTAAAAAACATCGTGTGAATAAGGCTTTTTGAGATTATTTTTATTTTAAAATTCAGTCTTTATATGTAAATAATCGATTATTGAATAAAAGATAGAAATAGATTCATCAATTATCACTAATTTTCACAATCTTGCAAATATATAATTTCTTTTATATTGTTACCTTCATATCATTTGGATGACGGATAGTTATATAAATAAGAGAAAAAGTCCAAAGTTTTAAAATAGGATAATATTGATCAGTTAGTTTACACGCAACTTGCCATAATTTGTCTGAAAAAAAGTTATAATCTAGTGATAAAAGTTATAAACAAAAATTGGTAAATTTCTCGATATTTTTATAATATGTATAACAAGTATACGCAACTTATATGTTTCAATGTATATAATTGTCTTTAAAAAAACTATTATTACATAAAAACTTTTTTTCTACAATACCTATTCTACAAAAAAAAATGATATCAAAAGTAGCAAGTAAAATTTTGTGAGTTGTTTGTACGTTGTTATATAAAATACGAAAGGGTTAAAATATTATATGACTATTGTATTTCTTATACTTCTAATAAAATGTACTTATGTCGAATTGTACATTTGTAGACTTTGCTTTGTGTGATAATTTGAAAACTTATGTGGAACTGTTTTCAAAATAAAAACTATTTAATGCAAAACACTTGGCACCGAAAACGATATTAAACTAAAAATCAGTCTGATAGCCATTCTATAACTTATTAATTAAGCGTGCAATTGTAGAGTACGTACTTTTAAAAAAATATACAGAAAAAATTTAAATAGTAATTACATACATAAATCAGACACTTTTACATACCTTGTGGAACCATTAATGGCAATACGTTGCCAATTACTGGAATAGCTGATGGTCCCGGAAGAAGATAAAGTCTCCCTTTTTTTGTATAATGTAGATAATAATATAGTATCAATAAAAAAAGTATAATCAAGAACAATATAGTAACCATCATTGTGCTGTGAATAAGTACGTAAACTTTTATTTTTTATAGTTTATTCTTTTAATTTTAAAATTGTTAAACATTTATTGATATTTTTCTTATAAAAATCTATTACACATATATATGTAAATTGTACATGCTTATAAATGAATAAGAACTCACCAGTTATGGTAGAATATTATTTCTGAAAGTACTATGTAGTGTTACTTTTAATGAATTGCAATACTATTTAAATATTGACAATAAAATTATCAATTTACAATTATCAATTATCAATTTTTAATCACCAATTTATATTCACAGTAAATTAAAAATTTTGCACGTAGTTGTAACAGCAAACAAATACGTATTGACGGGAAGAGATGTCTGAAGAGAATGAAACAGGTTTGACTTCAAAAAAACATGATACTGTTGATATCTAAAACAGAATATTTTTATCTAAGGTTAAAAGTCAACATTATATAAGTTTAGCACACGAAGACAGAAAAAGAGAGAAAGTGAAAAATGTGAAATAATATGTCAGTTGTATTTTTGAATGTTTATTTTGCGTTTGTGATATTTTATTTTGCTATCTATCAGTAAGTAATAATTTATCAGTAAGTAATTATCTAAATAAAGTATTTTTAGAAATTCTTTTACTAAATATTTAATAAGACTTTCTTAGTTTCAAGAATTTCTCGGACATTAATGTCCGAGGTTTACAGAATTAGAATTAAATTTTCCAAATGTTTCATATATTTTTATATTTGTCATGTTTTGTTTTAAAATCATTACATGTGATTTTTGACAAAGTAATAAATTTTAGTTAAAAACATTTTTAGACGTTTATTAATTTATGATTTTACACAAAATTCAATTATCTTAGCTTTCTGTAAATACCTGAATATTTGCAAGCCATATAATATCATTTCATGAAAAAATTGAAAACTAACATGACTCGTGAATTCAACGTAACACGCTGATTGCACTCCGAAGTAAATTGTCTTGTATGTTTAGCTGACGTAATTGGTCAATCATCAAGAGTATTCTTTGTATTAAAAATCTTAAGTTTTTTAAATTTTAAACACTATTAGCATTTTACATTATCGATGGCATGTCATTTAGATTTATATGTGTGCGTATATGCAGTTCAAAGACGCGTTTCTATTTACTCGCTCGCGGCAACAATATAACTTAAGATTCCGTTACATAAATTCCCATTTGTACTTTTATGCGCGAAGTAGCTTCACGACCAAATGCTGGGAGGCACGTCGCGCGAAACGTCAGCGCATTGTGTCTTTTGAAACTTTTCTCCGACGTAACAGAGATTTAACTACGTGAATGGGGAAACCTGGGCCACCGTATATATGCGCGTTTTCCCCTGCGTTTGTCTGTCTCCTCCGCGGCCAATGGGGACTTTCACGTTGGTACATCCAATGTCTCTTGGCGCGCATTGTACGTTTGGCTTTTCTTGCTTTTGCACCTAAGTTAGCGGTTGTGAAAAGAAGCGTGAAAACCACGGAATAATCGAGTTCTCTCCGTTGTGTCGCCGGTGGTAGTTTCTTCACCTACGAGCCTTCCACACACACACGTACAAGATGGTCGCGACCGTTTTCTTAGAGAGGAGATTTTACTTAGCGACGAACGTTCCGCGAGTTCCACGTTCGTTCTTTTATTTACGAATCTAGCGGAACCATCTTCCATTCCAAAGGATGCTCGTGTTTGTAATAGCGTTCCTGCTGAGTTTCTATTCGGGTTGAAGAGATCGTAAGCCGTGCACTGGAAGTGGGGAGGAGGAGAGAAATAGTAAAGTCGAAGAAGCGCCCCGGAATGGCCTCGGATACACGATCCTTTGTGCATTCCTCGGCCTTTAATTTCTTTGTTTTAACAGCAATTTTCTTGTCGATTGTGTCTACCTTTGCACGTCTAGCGCTCCGCTAGAACTGAAACGTTAATAGAACTTTAGAGTAACGCCTGATCGTTTTCCTTTGTGTGTTGTACGGAGCGAAATTTAATTTTCTTTTTTCTTTTGTGTAAAATACGTTTCCAGTTGAGTTAAGATAGCAATGACAAAAAAACTTTCAATGTTATCATCATGCTCGAAAATTCGTTTCACCTCTCATTCGCGGCAGCGCGCAGACGTTTTCGATCTTGTTTGTGCGACATTGTCATTTAACGTTCACTGTGCGACTTAGGTGACGACATCGACGCCTAGGTGTTTCCAAAGCGACCTGCGGTGTCACGTTCGATACCACGATAGCGGCTGCGGTGTGACACACCGCCACACCACGTGAAAACGTGCGTTTAATCTCGCCAAGTAGATAGACATGGAGGTGCGGTGATCCCGGCTTTCGTCTATTCCCCCTCTCTCTTGCAGATGCAGCTCTCTCAATTTATCTCCGCGGCGCAATGATATCTTTCGTCAGCGGATATTACGGTACTCGGTTCCCGCCAACAGCGACGGCGCGCGGGCATTCGAAGCTGCATTTTACTAGGCACGGCATTTCGCAAATTCACGAGCGTCGAACGGTTAGCGGAGCGGTCGTAAAACTCCCGTGGAATTTCGATAGGTATTACCCACCTTTCTTTTCCCTCCCTCATTCTTCTCCTCCTTATGCGCGCGCCCACCCGTTACTTTCGTGCCATTCTTTTTCGTTCGCTCCATGTGAATCCACGGTTCATCCCCGATGAAACTATCGACTCCTTCGCGGGGATATTAGATTTTCGCTGCGAGCATCGGGGCTGTATATTAAATCCATATTCCAACGGGAAATTTTCGCGTCGCTTTCGAACGGCCATTTTATTGCGGCTATACTTCTTAGGACACGTGCATTACGTGTAGGACTGTGAGACACTGTGTTCTCCGCGTAGAGATTGGATGGTGATCGACTGCGGAATTATTCTTGAGGCTTGAAATAGATGCGGACAAGACTTCTCAAAGGAAAATATGCGCGCACATATCTCACGGAAAATTTAATTTGAAGCGCGGCATTCGCGAGTCATGTATCTCTAATCACATTGTGTTTTCTATTTTCTCTTGTACGTTTTTTTTCCACACTTTTTTTGTCACACTCAATGGTTTTTGAATTTTTTTTGCCAACGAGTATGATCCAACGTGTTCAAAGTCAGTATGTGGTTAGAAACTGTTTCGCCACATGTGTCGAAGGCGCGTTGACGCGTATACGCAGAATGAGAAACCGTTAGCGCATACTTTTTGTGGACACGTTACATAAGCGAAATTGGGAGAGTTAACAATCTAGTACTGTACAGAAGTCTGCGGTTATAGTATGAGAGTGGCGTTTGACGTGCAGTCAATGTTAAACCAAAATTAATTTCTCTCGGTAAATGAAAATCTATATGGATGAGACACTGCATTTGACACGTTAAAATTTGGAGCGAATTTGAAGCACGAAACACAAGTAGAACGAATGATATGGAGACAAAAATTTCGGAAACAAAAATTATTGCGTAGTATAACGCTAAGATTTTATTTATCGAAATGCCGCGATCGAAAATGCGACGTGAGATGAAATGTAGACGAAATTAATTATTTAGAAGTGGCGTAGATTTTCTTTCCATAAATCAGTCACAATTTCCCTTTCGTAAGCTGTGTACTTGAAGCAGAATTTGCCGTTATTCAGGCGATGTTGAATCTGCCGCTTCATCCAGAGCCTTTGTATCACCCGACCTATATTTTGATTCGCCAGTAGACTGCCATTTCCATAAACCTTTCATCTCCGTGTTTGTCTATGTCCGATAGATTTGTGCTCGTACGAAAGCCGTTTCCGCACAACAATCTCCGACGAAGTTATTGCAGGTATTCGAGTTTGTAATAACCGGATAATTTCACACAATCTTATCGCCGTCAACTGAGAACGCTTTCATGTAGCTGGTAGTGCAGTTTAGTGGATCGCTTTAATAGAAATTTCTGTTTTCTCTTAAGGAACATGCGATATCGACCAAACGTTGAAAAGAACAACATGTACGGAAAACACAGCGTGCATGACACAATATTCTCATAATGAACGTTGAAGTTCCACTTTTCGCGTTTTATATTTGACAGTTGGAGTTGTGTTGTTCGGATATACATAATCTCGTGTGTATTTTACACAAAAGTCTCACACATTTAGATTGCACGCGATAAAAAAAAAGAAGTACAAAAGACGCGATGCGTAATCGCGACAGAAAAAGTTAATGGCTGTTCTAATGGCGAAAAGACCTCTTTCCGCAATACGGCGTAATGAGAGTGCGGATTTTCCGCGAAAGTTGAGCGTCAGTTTTGCGGCGCCGTGTGAGATTCTAGATTAATTGTCCGTTTTTAACGGGACGTGTACGCTGCGCTTATAATTAATATCTACGAAAGAAGTAATCCCGTCGTGTGCTCGCTTCGCTCGGGCGAAACTTGGGTAAAAAAGCTTGTTGCGCATTGTTGCCTCTCTCGCTGCGCTTATTCTGCATAATGCAATTATGAAATTTGCACCCGCCATTCTCATTTCTCATACAACTCTAACGTAGTAGACTACATAGAGACATTAGACGAAAGATAAAATGTGTTACCCCCGATGCGCGTGCGTGTGCGGCATAGCCGACGAGGTGCGGTAACCCGAGTATTCATCATTATGAATTCGCGTATTAAATATATATATAAAGCGAAACGAGGCGCAGACAATCTGGAATAAAATCGGGATATTATGACACGGAAATGCGCGCGCGCTCGTAGTTTTATTTATTTCATAAAGCAAAATTCGTATCGCGGCGAACTAAATCTCGGAGTCGCCAAGCTCCGAGCAAAACTTTTATCGCGGACATTTTTGGATTACGTGGTTTGTAAACTGCGAGTGCAGATTCGCGTAACATCAAAATGCATTTAATTATTTATAAGCGTATCGTACTTTATTTCTGACTGAACCGCCTCAACATCGTAACGAATATAATTAAAACTTATCCCATGGTGTGTTATACGATTTTTTTCGTTCTCGTCAAAAAAAAAGAAAAAACAAATAACAAGTTATTGCGTGTTATTGTAAATGAATACGTAGTTGACGAGGCGTTGCGATACCGACGAGGCTCGTTTTAAGCCGCGCTTGCCGTGACTCGGTCTTAATTCCGACTGCAAACGAGGCTCGTGACAGCCGCGGGCACGCGCGCGAGGGAAAGAAGTTAAAAGTACGATGAGGGTGGCGAGCAGAGAGAGAGAGAGAGAGAGAGAGAGAGATACACGCTGGGGCGAATGAAGTAGCTCAAACAACACGACGTTCCGTCGAGTACAGGCATCTGCCGCCGTCTGGGTTAGTCCGAGAGGGCTAATCAGGTCAGGCCGAGATCGCTCCCCCTCGTTTTTCGCCCGTGTAAACGCCTCATCCTGCATTCCGAGCATTAATTACACTCTTACGTTCCTTTTACCCCGTCGGTTGCCGTCGTTGCCGTTGCTGCTGGCGCAGCCTTTCATCTGCTCGCCTCTCCGCCTCTCGTCTTGATTGGCACGATAAAGTCTATGACGCGCTGCAGCCTCATGAATATTTTAAGGAATATATGCGTACATACGTATAATACGCTCTGTACGATCGGCGCACGGAATTGATTGTGTTTTATGGCGTTTTCTGATCAACTGAGAATAATCTCGAGTTCACAGTAGTCTTTTGTACTCAATTTATTAAGAATCTTATTGATAAGTTCCGTCAAAGAAAGAGACTCTTTATAAAACTTTTATAAACTCTTATTTCTCATAGAAAAAAATCTACCTTAATTTATATTCTATCGGATTCCGCGATGAAGGCAGAAGTGACTTTTGTGCTTGTCCTCTTCTTCTTCTTTTTCTTCTTCTTCTTCTTCTTCTTCTTTCCACTTCCGTCTTCACTTCTACTTCCGTTTACATTCTCCTCCCTTCCTATTCACCTCCTTTCTATCTCACCGATGCGATCCTGCAGGGACGTTGCAGTAGAAAGTTTTGCTGGCGCAGCCGGAACGGTTTCTCGAGCGTTTATTTTTGGTTTCGCTCGTGTCCTTACCCTCTCTAAACCTTTACCCGCTTTCTCGCTACCGTTCGCTAAATCCGTAATAACGACGCGCCTTGTTAGAAGTACTTACTTCTAACCTATCCCAAACGACATCGTGGCGCGCCGGTCTCGAAAGGGGGTGAATAAGGTCTCTTTATATACAAACTAACTTTCTCAAACTAACTTCTCGAAAAACACATTTATAAACTCACATCGACTATTTCGGCTGGACACTGTTTTATCGTTTCGACGCGTGAAAACGTTTGCGAAATAGAAACGACATTTTCTGTCACTTTTTCTTTTCATTTTCCATAGATTTGTTTCGATTTTCTGTAATTTCTCGTTTTGTTAATTTATTTTTTAATAGTTGATCTTTTTAAACTACTTAGATTGCGAATAAATATTTTCACAATAGGAAATTGTTAAAAACCGAAATAGAAAGACTTTTAGAACACAACATCCCTGCGTCTACAAGAAACACGATGTCGCGTAAACGACTTGACACCATCGGCGGATAAAGACACAAATTCTGCGGCTGATTAAAGGAATTGCGCGATGGCCTCGTCCATTTGAGCGGAACGTAACTCTGGGATTCTGTCGCGTTGCTATTCATCGTAACGTCCGTGGTCGAGGCTCTCAAGCTATTGCGGAAGCGACAGGTGCCGCTTGTTGGGTAAGCTTTGGCGGTTGGAGACGAGCAGACCATAACTCTCACGAGGGAGAATGTTCATCCTCCCGGAATCCTTGCGCACTTCTGCGTCCTCCTTTCAAGACGTTCTCGGGGAGTTTATCAGAGACGCCGGGAGCTACGATCTGTCAGAACTTTATGACGAGTATGTGTCGATGCTAAAACGTCGAACTTGGCACGACGACATGACATTGCCTTGGAGAGACATTCTCGTTTCAGCATTCCCGCTCTTTCTCCCCGCGATTCCCACTATCTGGCGCATTCGAATGTAAAACCAGAGTCACGGTGATTCTGAACGTCATCGTTGTGAGCGCGCTGAAATGTTTTAAAGGAGTAACTTTCGACGTGCTAGTCTCTCACCAAATTGAATGTGTTCTTTGTTGAGCTTAGTTTCTGATATCGTCGTCAATGGAGTTTACACTGCGCTATTTAGGTTTCGCACGCTTGGTTTAATTTGTTGTTTTCGCAAATTTAGTGGTTTCAGCGATTGTTCAGCGTGGTGTTTTTAACACAATAATGCCGTGAATATCAAGAGACACGGTCGTGTCGTACAACGGTAAAAACAAAAGTATATTCGCACAAGTTAGAGAAGTAAAAAAACCTTCAGATTCTTTGGCAACGTTGAAGGAAATTTTATGTTAACATAATAAGTAAAAAACAACATATAAAAAGATAAAGAGAAACAAGTTCAGCTATTTTTCTTTATTTTTTTTCTTTATTTCTTTTATTTGATCGTAAACATTTCATATATGTATTTTACTTTTTGTTATAATAAACAATATATGGAATACATAATAAATACATAATATATTTATTTATGTAATAAAATATGATAAAATATAATAAAATACATAATGCTTATTTATATATGATATTTGAATATTCTTCATATCGAGATTAACAACTCCTATCATATTGGATGGATATTAGTTGATTTTGTTTGACTTAAAGAGAGAGATCTACTCTGCACGCATATTATATATTATTTATAATCATATATAATACGTGCCGGAACATATGTAAATCTATTTATCTACTGCACGCATCCTCATTTTTGGCCAAATCCGGATATATTTGATCTGAATCGAGTTTTACCAGAAAGAAGCCAAAACTGTCATTCTCATGATACGATAAGTAAGTTGTTAAATTAATCTTAGATTAAATAATTATATAAACAACATATTACATAAACAAAAACTAATTCTCTCTCTAAGTCAAACGAAATTAACTATTATCACTCAATCCAATATGATAAATGAGTTATTAAATTAATCTGAGTTTAAATTAACAACTTATAATATAACTCACTTATCATATTGGATTGATTGATATATTTGTGTTTATTTTATAAACACTATAATAGCTATATCGATTCAATTGGGACAAATTTTATACGAAGTGAGCCAGGACGAAGTACCAAATCTGTCGTTATTTCTATGTCTTTTAAATAATCGACTGGCTCCAAATAGAAGTTCTGTACCAAAGACGTGATTATAGCTTTCAGCTCTAACATAGCGTATCGTTGACCTGAAATTTATAAGAAAGATGAAATTGCTCATATGACGTAAAAAAAAAAAAA
>QVOA01012838.1:0-15069 GCA_014825685.1 Pseudomyrmex cubaensis | reverse complement strand
ACATATATGAGAGACCCCGTATACTCCCCTAACTAATTTTAAAATATTGCGAAAAAAACTCCTCGGCCAGGAGTCGAACCCGGAATCTCCGGCTTTCCGTGCCGTCGCCTTCCTTTTTTTCGCAATATTTTAAAATTAGTTAGGGGGGTCTCTCATATATGTGGTGCAAATATAGCATCCTATATGAATTTAAGAATTGAAATTTCAAAAAAACTCACGTGAAAAATTTACACGTGGACACACATATGTATATACACGCGTATTATATTTCCGCACAACATTTTGCGAACGGTTCTTATAACCGTATATATATTTCTTAGTTTAGTAAAATCACCATTTTTTCTAGTTTTACGTGTATAAAGTATCTTTTATTTCATTAAAATTGCTGCACTCGCGACTAGTAAATATTTTGTAGAAACGAAACGTAACTCGCTGTTTATCAGAACAATGTTACGTGTCGATTCTCCGTTCTCTCTGGCGTACAACATGCACAGCCGAGAGACTTTCAGCCGCGGAAGCGGAGTCTGTCTCCGTCTAGATGTGAGATAAGCCACATAATGAGGCTGAGATGCTGCGCGATTGCGGAGCCCTGTTTTGAGACGTGGGAACAAGAACGTTTTTTTTTTTTTTTTTTTTTTATCCTCCTCTCTCTCTCTCTCTCTTTCGCTCCCATAGCCCCGAGTCACCTCAGCGTCGTCTTACTCACGACGGTGACTCTACCGCGCCGCTAATCGACCCTTGCACAAGCGGTAATATCAGGGCGTGTGGAGTTGTTCCGGCGTGGGATAAAATTGCCCTGCGGCGCAATTAAAACCGCGACGCGACGCGGTCATTCTCGACGAGGGATTATCAACCTAAATGACGTCTAATGTATTTTCGATACACGTCGCGATTAATAAATTAATAAATAATAACGCGTTTGCGCAATATAACGCGACCGCCGGGGAATTACACAGCGTTTCTCCGAATTAGCATTGTCATTTTTATCTCTCTTTTTTTTCTATCTTTTTTTTTTTTGGATTATCTCAGTTCTGTAAATTCATATCGGAGTGTCTCTTCTTTTTATTCGCGTTATTACACAAAATGATCGCGGTTATCACGCGATCGTGTTAAGATTACAATGTCCGATTCGGGAGTTGGTTTTCTCTCTACAAATATACACGTACGTATCACGGACCGATGTTTATCGCACCCGTCACGACCGCGCGCGAATCGATTTCGCCGGCGTGTGCGCTCCAGTTTTTGATATCCGCGCGGAATAACAAAAGACACGCGTACATCAGGAAGACCAAGCGGGAAGAAAAACGTCCGGACTTGTTACGACACGGTTATTCAACCGCGGTGAGAGGTTTCACTCTCGTTTGCCATTGAATGGCCGCGTTCACGAAAACCGTATATATAAAGGAACGCCGGTTATTCTGTGTTCGTTTGTTACGCTCATACATACATACATCGTCGGTTCTACTGCTCCAGAATAACAAGCGCATCCGTCTGTTGGCGCGCGACGACGACGACGACGCGTTCTCGATGAGCGCGAACTCATCCTGGAAAACATGTCAGAACACTTTTGCCTTCAATTCCTCGTCGTGCCGTAATACGCGACATTTCCTCTCGCGACAAAACACGCTGCGTAACGCCGCCATAAATATTCCGCCGGCAGCGTGCCATTGAATGACGATGATCGCCACATCGCACATCGGTGAAAACCGCGCGAGCTGTGTTGCTGAGTCAGTTAGTTTTGTTAGTTAAATAAACTAAGTTCTACACTAACCGCAAACGCGCGAAGCGCGTTTCCACGTGACACCGCAAACTGCCTCGTTAGATGACCGAGAGTTACGTAATGATGCAATTAATTGGAAGCAGCGGGCACGAGGAGAGTGTGCCTGAAGCTTTGATACATTTCCCTTGTTTAGAATCGTATGAATTTATTTATCGCGAGAAAAGAGAAAAAAAAAAGAAAAAGAGAGAGGGAGAGAGAGAGAAGTAGGAATCGTTTTGCGTCGCAGAGAGTTTGTATCGTTCGCAACCATGTTCCATTCAAACCACCGCGTGATTCCATTCAAGCCACTGCCATTGTCTGCAAATTCCGGAGCGCGGTTAAATCCACTACCACGGATGTCGTGTATCAGGACAATTAACCGATCGCCATCTCTTACATTAAACTTATCATTTTATACCATTAGCAGCTTCCATTGTATCGCCTCGTGCTTAACCACGTGGAAAATATCGCGACGCTCCAATGTCATACGTTATCGGATACATGTAAATTATTGCGCGTTGCGTGTATGTATCGCTCGGTGTTTTACATACGCGCCGCGTTGCGTTTCGCGTTGCGAGGCAAATTAATCGATTCCAAGAAATAATTACATCTGCGTTTCGCGCCTCGCAGAGAGATGGGCCTTCACAGCTCTTAAATTGATTTGAACAAAGTTTGTTATATTTTTTTCATCGTTTAAGTTTTGGTTTATATCGCGTGAAAGTACTCACATCCGAGTGAATGAGATCTTCTTTCTGAAATACCGCTGCATGATTTCGTGACATTTACAGTCGTCGACCACCAGAGATGGGAGACATTCTGGACAAGGCGTTTTATACTTTTGTGTTTTATTGCGATAAATGTCCATTTGGTTACGTTGAGAATGAGCAGTTTCGCCGAGATTACGTGTGCTCTAAGAGAACTATAAGGACTCCGGACAGGAAGATTGTTATGTGAAAGCCCTGGTATATAACTGCAAGGATGCCAATAAAATCGCAACGTCAGTGGAAAAAAAAAAAAAAAAAAAAAACGGCACGAGGCAGGCATCGAATTAGGTTGCGTGGCCGAAAGTAGCAGCCTCTTAAACCGCCGGGTAATATGGACGTTACCTCTCGGGGTGTGCCAAGGATACGCCGAGACATTTCTTCCCCACGTTTGCGCGCCGCGTTTCCCACACGATTGTATTGAAATGCGCCTCGTAAACAATACGTTGCGTCACACGGCGTCGCGCGCGGGGCCACGCCGCGAATTGACACAGGCGTGACAGCAGGAGAGCAAGAGAAAAGGACGGCGCGAGAGACAGCGAGAGAGAGTAACGAGTCCAGGGTTCTGTACACAAAGCCCGCCAAGTCAAACGGAAGTCCCGCTCGGATTGGCCGCATAAGGAGATTAACGCCGCGCGTTCTCTACTCGCCGCCGCGTCTGAATAATTAAAGTGAATAATATCTAACTGCGCGATACGTGACCAATTAGTCGATGACTCGACGGATAAGAACATACTAAATTCTCATGTTTGTTGGCGGTCGAACTGACGATGAGAGAACTAATTCGACCGAGTCTCTGAGATTTATTTCGGTCTCGTTATCTGTCGCGGCCAGTTGTCGCCGCCTCTTTGCTCTGTCTCAATTAAGACGACATTTTAGTAAATAAGACGCAGAAGAATAAAAAGATTAGTTGATAAAAATATAAATTTGATGAATTCTGTTTTTCTTTACATGTAAACACACCTGAGAATGTCTATTTTTTCCATTTGTGGATTGTAATACGCATTCTTATGTATGTACATATATATGTATACACATGTATATATATATAGCATGCACTGCTCCGCATTACATCATCAAGCGTATCTGCCGCCGACCCTCTTTCACATTACGGTCACGAATGAACCTCTCACGACTTCACGGTTATTAGAATCGTAAGACGGATTGTGGTTCTCTTCCACGTTGCGGAATGGAACGTTAGAGAGACTTGTTCGATGACAAAATAGACTCGTTGAATAATGGACGATCCTTTCATCGAAAATACGACGACGCGTATGTATTCGTGTCTTGCGCTATATCGCATGACGTTGCGTGACGATGCTTCATTTTTCTGGATTGTTTTTTTTTTTTTTTTTAAGAAGAATTTGGTGAGAGCAACGAGATGATCACGCGAGAGTGACATTTGTTCAGATTCTGCAGCGGATTATTTGCAAACACGAATGCCGATCCAATATATTATACGCGCATTGATGCAACGAACTGTTAAATGTATCGTTACTGCGTTACCAATGTATACGTAACGTATGTGTGTAACAACATTTTGAAAAATCATTAGAAACAAAGTTGACACAACATGTAACTGATACTGTGATTTTTTTCTTGTCTGAAAAATTATAAACAGTACAAAAATATAAAAACTGTGTAATTCTTCCGCCTGTTTGTGGGAAATATCCAACTTAAAAATAAAAATCTAACGCTTCTCTTTACTTTCACAAATGTAGTTACGTTTCCGCGACGTTTGTCTTGCCTCAGCACGTTGCGGACATTCAAATCGAACTGCGCAGTGAGAAAAATATTTTATCAGACAAACAAACATACTTCACAGGCGCACGTGTGACTGAGTTAAAACTGTAACGTAAGCTTGCGTATTTAAATTATAACGATGGTTGTTTCGCTCCAGCGAGAACCTTTGAATAGCACTGCAATCTAAATGCAATTTTAATTGGTCCTCGAACATGGACTAACTTGACAGAAACTCATCAATATAATGCACACACAACGGTTTAAACGCAATTATAAAATTGCCGCGTGTTGCGGACAGAATTATCCGGCATTAACGGAGAGAGTAATTTCCTCTTCAAACGCAAATCTCGCTGAAAAGTAGGCGCGCGTTTTGCGCGAGCGAGCAGACAATGTCGTTAACTACTTAGTTAGACGATGAGAAAGGGACATCGTGCCCCTGTTATTCTTGCCATTATGATCCTTATGACGAGCGTATTGTTACGTGTCACCCGCAGTGTTACGCCCTATTTTGTCCAAAGTAAAGTCCACGAAGGACACGCGATTACGCAATTATTCTTCACCTTCGATCAACGAGCGGATGCTGACACATATCGTACGACAAGCGAATTGATCTCGTCTCTGACACAGGCATCGTCATTTTCTTCAACGCTACTTTTTGCGAAATAAATTGAAAAACAGCAATTTTTGTTAATCGCATCGTAAGCATTATATCATAACGATAGGTTTTTACTTATATAATTATAAATAAATATATTGATAAAACTATTAATTAAATATTAAAATATGCTATTTTAAGTTTCTTTTCTATTTCTTCATCGAATTCGAGATCTTTAAACTGCTCGACGAGATTTCCTTCTCGTAAGAAAAAAAAAAGGAGAGCGCACCTCTTACCATCATACTCTACGGTTTCACTTATCTCTCAAGTAGTATAAACCGCGCACAAAGTAAACTGCTTAGACTAAATTATCTATAAAAACACGCGACGATCATTGGAGCCATCATCGAGCCATTGTCGTTGTCACTGCGTCCTCTCGAAAACAAAAAAAAAAAAAAAAAAAGAGATTCGAGAGTAGACGACCGAACTTAATTCAGCGTGGCACCAGATTCCCTTATGAAACCACCACGTTGCCACAGTCGTAGCCGAGTAATAAGCAACTGCGTAAGAAACGGGCTGGCTCGGAACGTCGAAAGAAAGCGGCAATATCTCGATGGTTAACGAAATCGTCCGCGGAAGCGAGCAGTCCTCTATTATATTATGCCTTCAGCAGACAATGTCATTGAGTGAAAAAGAAGCGCGCTTCTATTAGCTCCATTATATTAGAGCCGTCTTATTAAATTTCTTTCTAAAATATATAGCGCGCGATTCGACGCCTCGCGAGTTGCGAAATATTTGCGAGCGTGACGAGCGACTTCGCGCAGATTACGTGGATGATCTTGCCTGCGTGTTGAACGGCAAGCGGATCGGATAACACGGACCATTTCGGACAAACATAACAACTTGCGCCTTGACCAAAGGAAGTGAAATATTTCATTCTGCTTTTTGCGCCGAAGTTTTTTTCTAGATGTCAAAACAAACTTGATATTGTATCGCAAAAAAAGATTCCATTAGAACAAAAAAAAAAAAACTAATACATTACGAAGCTTTCAAATGATCGATCAACTTGTTCAATAACGATTGCGTGCGCAATCAGTGCGCGTACGCTTGTGTGCGTTTTATCATAAAGCAATCGATTTCGACATGTCGCACGAAAATAATGGTCACGCAATCATAGGAGAAACATTGAACGAGTAAGTTGTCTTGCGTAAATGCGCGACAAAAGAATTTGGGCTAATTGTATAAGATCGAAAAAGGTTTTGTGTCGCTCGCGATCTTGATCCAGATAGATCGTGCGGCTAATCGCTCGGGCGGAACCGACCTTTTTTTTTTTTTTTTTAACAGTGCCTGACTCTCGGATCGTGCTTCGCGGAACGACGATGATGTGTACTTCACGCGCGAAAGAAATAAGCATTGCGCGTTCGCGAAGACAAACGGTCTTTGTCGGTAATTGCATAAGCGAAGAATGGAAGAACAGAAGCTGGGACACCACCGCGCCTCTGTCGAACGTAGTTGACATCTCCGAGAATTCAGTTCCTTGTTACACGTAATAAGAACATTCGCGTATTGCCAAATGGCGCAACGTAAATTATTCCTCGCTGTGATCGAGATAAAAACGAGATACAAGATTCGGACGAACACAGAGCGAATTTATTTTCGTTTCGATGAGAATACGCGCGAGATTACGTCTTTATTTTGCTTTATGTGTAACGAGCGCGTCGTGTCAATTTTAAACCCGCATTTCGTTTTTACACACGCAATGTAACATAGGCATTTCAGAATATGATTTACGTCTTGCTTATACATCTGTTAGATTACATCACGTGAAATTTTTCGCCTCGTTTTCGTAATCGAGAGAGAGAGAGAAAGAGAGAGACGTGTGTTCCGCGCGCTCAAGTCAGGTGGCAAGACGTTTTTTCGTAATCTCTCTTCTTTTCGCCTCCGTTCAGGAAGTTCCGCAATGCGTAGGCCGCTTTAATCCGGCGGCCGAAACGGAATTCGACGTAAACTCCGCGCAATTAATTACGCGCGCTCGTTCGTTCGCGCAAAGAAAAATGCGTGAACGATTTCACGCGTTTAAAAAAAAGGGAATGATATTAATTAAGTTACGAGTGCGAAGTGAGAGTAAGAGAGCTCTTTTATGCGAAAATGCAATGGTGTAATATTTGTGCGCAACGATGCACAAGCAATCAATTTCAGACCTTACACGCTGTACTTTGCGAATGAATAAAAATTTGCAATTGCAATGAGAAAGTATAACCGAAACAAAGTTGTTAATCAAGGTTATTAACAAAGTTATCAGTACTTGTGCTATAAATTTCGATTGTGTCTGATGAAAGTCCTCTGTGCGAAACATCTCATCACACTTTTCTCGTGTTGTAAAATTGCGCATCTTAAAACTCTTGTTTGTTTTCGACGTAAACTTTTTTTCTCGCCAGAATTGAAACAATATTAAACTTTAAACGCCAGAATTGAAACATTAATAAAATATTTTCACATAAAGTTGCTCTACACGCTCTCGTTTATTTTTCAACTTGTCTCATCAGAAGGAACAAAAAATTATATTCGTAATAATTGAATTTCGTAATAACTACGTCAAATCAAATAATTACTTTTATTATTTGTTTGCCAAAAACGTCGAGAAAACTAATACTTCTGATCAAATTTGCGATAAGAATTAGGAGACATTTAACGCTCGCGAATTTCCTCTTTCGATCAACCTGCCCTTTCGAAAGTTTACATCTCCTATCTTTCTCGGCTCCGGAAATTCATCAGAGTGAATTATGTCTGTGTAATCCTCACACGCGCGTATACTCGCGACGCAAATAACTCAAGAAATAATGTTTATCCGCCGGCAGTTTACCTTCTATCCTTTCAACATAATCGGCTTTGACGGCCGAATCAATTCGCTGCATCTTTTACGACTAACTGGCGGGATTCGCACGAGTGACGTCCGTGAGCGTAAAGCTGGCGCGATCCTGTATTCCATTCACCCGTTCAATTATCCAGGGTAAATAAATATATATATCTATATATTCGTAACCTTTCGCGACGACTCTGTTGCTCGACCTTCCGTCCTCACGATCGGGCGTGACGACGACGGGAATCCGAACGTGTCTTTCGGGATTTTCGCACGAGTGCGCGCCACCGCGGAGGTGAGCACGTGGAGGAGCGGTATTTTCTCACAACAAAAAAGAAATAGAAGGGAGAGAACAGGGTAGCGCACACCTAGATGACGGCGGATTCCTAGAGTGGTGGCATAAGTGGAGGCCCCGGAGAGCTTTTGCCCGGAAAGGAGCCATCCGCGTTGAGGTGGGAGATGGATATAAACCCATCGTCTGGGAATAACGCTATCAGTGAGTTCGCGCTCGACGGTCCCGCATTTACGGTAAACGTGGTGTGAACAGAAACGTGGAAACACACATCATGCAGAAGGTACAGAAAGAAAGAGAGTGTGTGAGAGAGAGAAAGAGAAAGAGAGAGAGAAAGAGAAAGAGAGAGGGAAAGAGAGAGAGAAAGAAGACCAGGTGTGAAATACGTGTACGAGTGTTGTATGATCGAGAAGTGGCTGGTTGGTTGCGGCGCGAGTGTGTACGTGCATTGTTTGCTCGTTTTGTCGGACCGCGTTTGAAACTCTCTTCCGGCGCCGCGTCTATCATTTGAATGGATCTACCTTATCTCTCTTTCTCTCTCTCTCTCTCTCCCTCCCTCCCGCCTGTCGAGGAGCCTGTTGCAATATCGAACGTTACGCGGAACAAACGGATAGAATCTTGCGTGGACGCGCTTTCCCGCCGAGAAAACAGAAGATGTAGCTCCCGATTTATTTCTGGCCGAGCTGAGTGAATTGATACACAGGATTCGTGATCGTTTTCCCTTTTCGCACTCGCTTTTTTATCAAAAAGGAAATTTAACAGTTGAAACAAATATTGATTTGTTTTATTGTCAATTTCTAATTTTTATTCCTTGCGTGTTGAGAGATCAAGTATATTTTCATTGGCTTTTCCTGATTTGGATGTCGTCATCATAAAGATAAAAAAATTTGTTCCAATAATCAAATGTTATTAAAGTTGTCGCATCAAATTGTATAAAAAAAATTTTTTTATTTTAAATCAAAGTCTAAATGTTCGCGATCTTTATCTTACTTCAGAATGCCAGAATTCGCGCGCATTTGTTTCGCCTCAGGCGCGAAACATATTTCTTGCCGAGGGTGTAATAAGACCTTTTACCCGATATATCATTTTCATCGCGGCACGAACAAGAAGCGAGGGAATCTTAACCACTTCCGCGACGTTGTATTGGATGTACGATCTATCGTTCGGCCGCGTGTAAGAAGGTCGGCGTGAAAGTGAAAAAGGACGGCGTTACTCGCCGACAGGACTTCCGTCCCAATGAAGCCGTAACGAAACATCGAAACACGAGAAGCGCGTCTCTCCGGAAACTTTCCCGATACATCAGTCTCGATGACTCTTCAATCGCGGTGTCGATCGTGATCTCGCATCGATGGGTGACTAATGAAAATCGCCCGCGGTGACAGAAAACGGAATCGCTTTCTTCTACGTTTTTCGCATCTGTCGGACATTTATATGCAAAATATATAGGCGCGCACGTGTGCGCCTAACTAACTAATCGCCGAGAAACAAATATTCAGAAAGTTTTTTTGACGGGAAGAAGAAAAGAGAAGACGCGAAGAAGACAAAATATCCTTGACACGACTTCGCGTATTCGTTAACGATCTCGCTTTCTCACAGAGATTTACGATCGCGGATTGTGCTTTTCAGACGGTTGCTTTCCTCTGCGCCGCGCTGGCGTGCGCCAACGCGGTTGTTCTCAGCGGCTACAGCGGCGGCCATGGCCTGTCGTCGCCCTACAGCGATTACGGCGATCTCGACGAATACATAGGATCCACTGAATACAAAGTTCTGCCGACGGTCGCGGTCCCGGTGCACTCAGTGTCCGCATCGCCGTTGCACTTGGATGCGTCGCACGGACTGCACGGCTACAACCACCACCACACCGACGAGGACCACGATTACTACGTGAGTAGCAATATTTTGTTTTCAAGCACTTTTTAAAAGCGTAACATCTGTTTCAAAAGTAACTCTTGAGAGCATTTTTTAAATTTCATAGAAAAAGGTAAATTTAAAAAAAATTTTTTTTTGACGCAATCTTTAAAAAAAAATTGTATTTTCTCGTAACTTTAATGTTTTTTAAATCTTGCTTCTTTGTTAATCGTTCAGCGACGTTTATGTAATAGTATTAGATTCGCACTCGATTCGAAATGTCCCTCAAAAAGTTCCAAGTCGCCACGCGATCGTGTTTTTATAAGCGGAAAGATGTTACGGGACGTCTGGGCCGCATATGTTAATTTAGATTCCTGTCACATCAAATAGCGAAGAGCGACGACGGTGCTTCCTCCGTTTCTCGCCGTATCTTATTTGTCGCCTCTCTTTCCGCGACGCTCATTGTCGTCGCTTTCTCGCGTTGCTAATTGTCACCAGAACCGACGCTGCGCGTACAACGTCACACAACAGGAAAACATCGCGCGCTATAATGGACAAGATGATTATATACGATAACGCGTCGCGTTACGTACATACAAAGTACGAAAAAAATCAAATCAGAGAAAACTTGGAAACGAGACCTCGTGTAAAATTAATTAAAGATATTTCAAGATGGTATTTTTAACGGTCCGGAATTCTGGGAATTCCCTGTTTCGCGTGGGATTAATATGCACGTTGACGCAAAATCCCACATTTGCCGCGGCAGATCGCGTAAGGGCAGAATGCAAAATAAATCTGTAGCTCACCGACTAACATGAGCCTGTGACGTGCATATTAAATAGTTAAAGTGTGTCGCGAGTACCCGAGCATTGTGCGCGGATAATCTCGCCAACTCATTGCAAACTCGGGTTATAATAACGTCAACGCGATGTATGTGTGTTATTCTGTTGTTACAGTCGCATCCAAGATACACTTTCAATTATGGCGTGCACGATCCGCACACCGGCGATGTGAAGACGCAGCACGAGGTGCGTGACGGCGACGTTGTTCACGGTTCGTACAGCGTGAACGAGCCCGACGGAAGCGTGCGTATCGTCGAATACACGGCGGATGATCACAACGGGTTCAACGCCGTCGTGAAGAAAGTCGGACCGGCGATACATCCGGTCCCGAAGCCAGTCCCGATCGTCAAATACGTCTCGCCGGCGCATTACAACAGCTACGACTACGAGAAGCACTACTAGACCTCAGCCATTTTGTGTAAATAGCATCGAAAATCGAGCGCTTCGTTCGTAAAGGGCATTAATCGATCTGCTAGTCGATGTGACAAAGTATATATTTATGTTTTTTTTTTATTTTATTTTATGTGATGTTGATATTGATTTCAATAAACTGCAATGTGTGAACGTACGTACGTTCAGTTTCGTCATTATCACATTGTCGTAAATTGATTTTGTTTCCTAATATATAAAACCTCTGATTTTATTTTTCTATAAATTGAAATAAAAAGTATTTTCATCTTATTGTTTAATTTCGATGTATTATTGACGCCCTACTTCGAAGCGCTTGATTGCACCTGACAGCAGCGCGAGAATCGATTACTTCCACAGAGAGATTACAGGAGTAGTCCTTTTAATTTATTTTACACTCTATTAAATGAATGAATCGCGAAAATCGCACAAAGGTGCCTCGCGCATTTTCTTAAAGAAAAAAAAAGGGCAACCACTTTGACGGAATTGGAATTTTCGTCGAAACTGCGCATGTCATCCGAGCTATCGATTTATATCTCATACAGCGTGTGACTACGGCGTAATAACATAAATTTCGAGAGAACATTGAGAATTGCCACAATTTTTATTCGAAGTAAAACATGGTATGTGCCGTGAATTGAGAAACGATTACGAAAACGGTATGCAAATATGAGACCTGCTGTCTCGTAAAAAGTGTCACGGTGATCTAACTGTTTGAGAAATTCTTACGATCCTTGTGCAATAGACGCGTACATGTAGTTTTACAAATTGAAAGCTTCAATTACGGAGTCCACGAAAAAAAGTCCACGGGATAAATTAAGTCGGAAGAAAGCGGGAAGAGAAAATTTAATTGTGTATTTAGAAACGATCGAGTTGAGAAAAAAAAACAAATTGTATTGTAAGAGTAAGAAAAGTAGATATTAAGATTTTTGTACCCACGTGTGCATAAATAAAATTGTGTAAAAAGGAAAACTGACAACATGACAATAATTTACGTCGTTATATTAAAACTCGTTTTGTATAAAAACAACATCGAAAAACATTAATGATGAAGTATTTTGTTTCGTCTCTTTATTTTGTTGGCATACAATGTATAATGCAGAATATCGCGAAGATAACGTCTTCTCACGAATATTGAGTTTCCAAGCTAAATCGACGTCATTCACCTATTCAACGAAGAGGAAGTTGACGATAACGAAATAACATATGATCTCTCAAAGAAGTTTTCATTGAACTGCCGAGCAGTTCTCTGATTTCTCCCACTGATTAATGTTACAATGCATCATTGTAGTTCCGAAGAAAACAAATAGTCGTTAAAATTTCAGAACAATTCAGAGACTGAAAATTCTGTTATTGACTTAGCGTTAATTTTTAGTTAAACGCTAAAAAAAAATTTCACACGCTTGAAAGATGCTCGCAATTTCTCTTTTACTTTTTTTTTGTAATCAATCAGCAGAATTATAATAAAAATATGTAGTTTTTCTCTTGCAGTATATTAAGAAAATCGCCATTCGATAACAGGATAAAAAATATCTTAAATTAAAAATATTTCAAGTATTTTAATAACCGATAAGTTTTTTACGTTTTTAGATTGTTTTAAATTTCATACTATTTTCCAGATTAAATTATTAGTCAAATGTTTAATTATCGGTTTATTGATTCCAAACTTAAAAAAATGTGCAAACAAGTTGCGCTCTACTTAAAATATCTGATATTGTTATAATTGAGTTGTAATTGTAATGAAGCAATATATGTATATGTAGAAAACTTTCAGTTTTCAGATACAACTGCGAATGTTTCACGATGCGTACAAACGCGCATTGTGCGCTCATTCTTAATTAACGAATCGCGCTCTCTTAAATCGCCCTACGCGCGCGAGTAAGTTACTCAACTCAGCTTGATAATCATCTTGACACGTCGGTGATTTCGTTGGTAAAAAGAACACATGTAGTATTGTAATTAACGATACGCACACCGATAAAATGAGCACGCTCCCAATTCGCGATAATAACGCGTTCAATTTCTTCCTCAATGCCGCGCTTGGTCGTAGCACTTGAACTTGCGCGCGTTGCCAAGACCATGAAATTCCCTGATTTTCACTTATTTCATTTTTGCACAATATAATGCGGCAGCGTAATTCGATTTCCACATTCATTCAATTAATTAACATCCATTTTTGGCGTTCACGTGCAAGCAAACAGAGAAATCGAATTTTTTGACGATCGACTTTTTCAAGCGGATGTGGATCTCATCAGGAAGTCCGTCTGATATATGAAAATCGCGGTTGCGTGTACAAGCAACGTTTCACTGTTATACTTTTAAGTTACGCGAAGAAAGAGAAACGTTGAAATCTGTCAAGATAAAAATAGCAAGAAATATAGCGCAACTTACCGCCGCCTCCTTGTAAATCTTATGAGCGATGATGCTCGTGCTCTCGAATATGTCCTTGCCGGGACCGGAAGCGAAGCACATTTCATTTTTGCCGGGACATGTGTACTGATCGGAGCAGTTTTTGCCGGTGAACTCACACTTCGGACCACGTGTGTTCGGCGAAACGTCGCCCAGATTGGTCGAGGCAAAAGCTGCTACAAACGAGCCCTGGTTTAAGAAGAAAGATTTTTCTCGTGAGATTTTTGAGCTGCAAAGTATTACGTTTGATTTTTTATTCTGTTATTTCAACGGATATTATATTTATCTTAAATTTATGTTATATTACTAAGAGTTTATTAAATTTTATTAATTTCTGTAACATATCGTTTCAAATATGTAAAAGTTTAATGCGAATTCCAATAAATATAAAAGATAAAACAAACTGTGGCGCGCCGTTGCATTGTGTCATAAAATAGAATATAGAGTTTCATTGAATCGCACAATGAGGTGCGGTTTACTTCTACTAAACAATACAATAAACTTGTGTTAATCATTAATTATTCTAGGATAAGATCGCTTACGTTCATGGCGAAGCAAAGTCGTTTCGCATTTTCGCTTTTGTTAACGAGATTAACGTGTAATCACGTTTTAATCCATTTTTACGGGGTAAACCGCATTAGCTTGCATTAGGTATTTATTCACAGTTTGCAATCAAGAATTACGAACTGTATTATTTAACTACTGATATGTACATACATATGACTGCTATAGTTCTGATTATAAGATATGAATGCACACGTTGTTATCGCAATGCGACAGTTAAATATTTATTAGTTCCGTGCGGTAAAAAAAAAAAGGCTGTTATGTGCAACATTACCATGTTGCTGCGAAACGGTAAGGCCAAATGGATTTAGCTCGAAAGGGAAAAAGAGATAATGACGGGCGGGCACACGCGATCTTCTGTGCACGTCGGGAGTACAGAAGGACAGGCGCTCTCATGGAACTACCGTCTGCACGCGATGTGCAACATTTGAGGTAATTTATTTAAATGTGGAAACCCTCGTGCACTTAATTTCCGCAATTGTTGCCTCTGGAGATGCGACGGATTTATTTAATCTCTTCTCTTCGTTGTGCATCCGACATCCATATTATATTGCCTCAAATATTATAAATAGAGCGTCGCGTATTTATCGCTGCTTGTGTTATTTCTGCGGGATTAATAATTTAACAAGACGCACACTCGTATTAGCGAAATACCTACTTTGCCAACTAAGGCGTCCTTATTTATCATTTTCTCCAAGAGGATCGAGGCGTAGCCCACATTGTCGCTGGACACCAAGTGATTGGTATTGTTCATGCTGGTGGGGTGCACGGCAAACCAATTTATAGCGCCCAGAGGTTTATCGTCGGCTCCGATAAATTGCATCTGCGTCAGTGTCTTGTCCACATCATATTCGTATCTGAAATTGAGAAAAAAAAGTATATTAAAAAAGTTATAGTAAAGTATATCACCCTAAAAAAAGTCTTTAGAAAAGAAAAAATCATACGCCAAGTACATAAAAACTATCCAAATATACAAACTATCTATTAC
>QVOA01012837.1:0-35585 GCA_014825685.1 Pseudomyrmex cubaensis | reverse complement strand
TAGTGCAATAATAGTGAGATTGCATCAACAGGATATATTTCAATTAAACTGATGCTGTTGATTCAACATCATTTTTTTTTCCGTGTATACATACCCGAAGAATAAGCGATTTCAGGTAAACGCGGTATTTTTCAAGAAATTTCAAGGGTCAGCGGCGATTGCATTCCGCATTTCGCATTCCGCGCGGCACGGCAATGATTTGAAATTATTGCACGTCCCCCAGCTCACTACCGTCTTTCGCCTTATTTATTGTTACGTTTCCATTGTTACGTTTTCATGCGCTTCTTATTTATTATTACGTTCCCATTGTTGAGCCTTGTTGGGGATTCCTGAGAGACCGCGCGAGCGCTCTGTTCATCCAGCTTTCCTTGCGCGCCGTTTTTTCGCCGTCGAATCCGACGTACGAGGATTTCCTCAAGATATCGCGATTCGATTCTCTCAATGAGTCAAACATATCTTTATCGAGTTTTAACTATATCGAGATTTTTTTTTTTTTTAACTGCTAATAGCGGAGACTATTGTGTCAAATTTTCTTTCCGCGATTGAATCTTTTTTCGATCTATGACAATTTAAATAAACTATGAATTTTTATTAAACTATTATTTTAATTATATAAAAAACGTTTTTCTCTTGTAAAATAGGTTTTGTTTCGCGTGCCATTGAATTTCTTGGCGTAAATTTTGTTGAGATAGTATAATTTTCCAGTCGCCGTAGTGTGTTTTTGCAGGCGGGTTTTTGCAATTTTACCTTTTGCCGTCGCTTCGGCGTCGAGCTCTGAAACGCGACTCTTCGGGACAGGTGATTTGTCACACGAGACCGAAACGAGCTCACTCTTCGCTCGACTTGCTTCGGGGAGGTTTTTCGCGAGCGCGCGTGTACAGGTAGCTGATGACTTCAGGGCGAAAAGCTCGTGACGAGACGCGACACAGTAAAGAAAGGAGTGGAAGCGGAAATAGCGAAGAAGAAATGCCGCGATGTTATAGGCGGAACGATGCGACGAGCGAACTTTCAACACATTTGTATCTCCGCCCGTTCTTTTCCCGTGTCCTCGGTGAAAAGTAGGGAAACTCCCTCGCGCTTCTCCGATCTCTTCGGAAACAGCTGATTGCGCGTATTTCTCATTCGCCGGGGAAATTCAGGGCACCACTTGTTTGCATAGCTTTTACGCTTGTTGTTTCGCTTCGCGAAAACACTAACGTGTTTTTTTTTACTTTTATCGATTTCTTCTTTTGGTAACGCCCGCATAATCTCTTGTTATTTTGCACTTATACAGTTGTATATTTTATTTTATAACTTGATTAATAGCTTATTTTTGATAATTGGACACAAAAACAAGCGTAATGTAAAATTAAATAAATTTCTATGTACTTTGAAAAACTTGAATAAATATTAGTCCAGGCAGAAGCTGCAAACTGCACTTTTGCCGGGTTTACTTATCTCCGGTGTCAATGAGCACGGTAATTATGCTCACCTTTTTGCAGAAGGACTCTTTCGCTCTGAACCGGCAAAACCATGGAGAGCATCCTGATTATGGTGTGCACGGTCGGCTCGCATTTAGCACCTGCGTCATGAAACATAATACATCCATGCCAATTTCATAATGTAACGTGCGCTGTTGCTGCGATAGTCCTCGTACGTGGACTTTTTATAAGAGTAAAAAAAGCAAGAAAAAAGAATGGGCCAGAAGAGCGAGTATTTTTGCGGCTTAATTCAAGATTTCAAGCGAGCGAGCGGAGTGTTGCGTTGACCAACACATAAAAACGAAAAAATCAAGCGAGTCGGAAATATCAAAATTGTCATTAATTATCGAAATATATTTCAAAATATTTCGCGCGAATAACAATATTCGATGTTTCCGCAACAATTGTAATAATTTCCCTGTGTTGCGGAGCAACATCGCGTTGCTGTCGACTCCGCGTATGTAAATAAAGAAATCGCACGGTAATTATTTCAGCGACACGTTGGAAAACGATAACACTAATTTGTACTCAATTAAGAGCAATTTTATAACGCAGAGAGCAAACTCGTCACAATCCTCTCGGAAATAATATGCTGAGCATGAGAAAATAGCAATCGCAAGCCGATAATAATAATAATAATAATAATAATAGTTTTAATGATATCGTCGATTTAGAGCTCGGCAAGTTCTTCGAGTTGCTGGTTGCTCGTTTGGGTGGGTAATCGCGGTTTATTCACGGCATATGATTTAGCGCAGTGTAGCGGGGCTCGGAAGCTGTAGTTGGTTTATAGAGCTGCGACCGGGGCAACGTCAGCGAGAAATAAAGACCCTATTAATGCGAGCGTAGGATTAGCGCAGTTCGCTGCAGCACTCGTGGCTGCTTTGCATCTCCCATAGCTCTCGTCGGCCGGGAAGCTTTCGGATAACGATTCGAGTCATCGTTTTCGCCATCCAGGACTCCGGGCGCGGCCCGGCTCCGGAATATTATACTTGCTGCTCCCGGATAATCGTTACTTAGCTGTCCCCGAGGATATCGCGCCGGATAAACCAAAGCGGAACGTATGACTGACCCGAAGTGCTACGTGCTAATTCGCGTCGGGCACAATGCGCCATTTTGTATCTCCATTATTCACATCGTCGACGGCTTCGTAATTCGGTGTGCAATTTTGCGCGCCGTTAATATAATTTAATTATTATTTCCGCGGTTGCAGCGCATGTGTTATATTATTGGCTTTATAATTATAAATTTGACAAATATAACTAATTTGCTTGATTTTACGAGCAACTTTTTCGAGACAAGTACGATATATTAAATTATTATAGACTCGTGATATAATTGTAGTATAATTATAATAATTATATGTGCGATTCTCTCGTGTATTGGATCTGTTTAAATGAAATTTTGTGTAGCAGTTGCTGTTCTCGCGCAACAACTTGCAATTATCATTTCGAAACAAACGACAACAATTAAATACACGCGACAATTTGGTCCACGCTCGGGTGTCCGCAGCTATATATGTTTGCAATACGGTATATTGACATAAATCGCCTTCCGACTTCCTTAATGTCATCATTTCTAAACGCGAACAAGAAGTCGGTGCAAAAAACAGATTGTCGCTTGTTACTGTTCGCAAAGAGAAATATATCCGGACAACAAAATAACAAAAAACTAGTTAAAGACTGTCAGAATATAAGAGCTCTCTTTGAATGAAAATCATTATTGGTTCACAAAACCGATTGCATCGTCTGTGCATTTTTAACATTTTGAGCAAAGAAGATAATATATAATAATTAACAATTTCGTCTTTCTCAGTAAAAGTACTTTTGAAAATCGTGAAACGTTCTTCTCACTCTTACTCGCGTTTATTGTCGATGCAGCCGAATGACTGGAAAGAACGACAGATCCGTCTCGCACAATGCGCTTTCGACACTTATGTCAAACCGGGCCGAACGCGATACTTTACGACACACACGCAACAAGCAGTGCACCCGCTCTGCACAGATTGTGCGCACGAGTTCGAGCTACGCAAATCGAGTCGGACACAAAACGCAGCAGCGGACAGCTCGGAAGGACGACAGGCGCGGGATAAAACCCGACGTGACACGTCCTTGTTTACCGTACTTGCCGGGGCTGCATATGCAAAGCGAAACTTTCCGCCCGTGAGCTTCATATACACGGTGATTCAAAAGGTGCGGTACGCGTTATTTTTTTGCCAATAACGCGAGAAAACGACTGTTCGTCGAATTTTAATTCTGATTGTTCGGTTCAAATCGTGTTAGTTTTCAACTAGTTTTAGACGAATTCTTTGAAATTGCAAATAGCAATATAGCAATAAGCATCTTTTTGCTAAAAAAAAAAAAATATCTCAAAGAGTAGATTATTTTGAAGTGTTTTACGTAATTTTATATAAACTACTTTTAATGTACGTGTTACGCAATTAATAATTAAAAATTACGTATAAAAAACCAAATTATATGTCGTTATTTCATACTTGAGTAATTTTTTAAAGCAGTGAGGTTTTTTTATGATCAAGTTTGAAACATCTTGTACTAGAAAATTCTTCGTTCGCGCGGCTCATGAGAGGAGAGCAGCAGCAACCATGGGCTTTAATTTATTTTATTGTGACATAAAATCCTACAAAATTCATGCCGTACTGTACGAGTTGACCTCGTGGCAGTCGTTCTCGTCGTTAGTCCTGCTATATCCTCTTGTGTGTCTACTGCCTGCGCAAGAAAATTTCTGTTACAAAAGACGTTATTTAAAAACTCGATAGAACGTGTTCTTCTTCTGATTTTATATCCGGACATATTTTATACCGCATACTTTAAAACACAAGCAAATCCACATAGTTATTCCAAAAGTTATCATCGCAAGAAGAGCGTTTTTAAATTACAAAGTTTCGCCAATAAAAAAGCATGTTAACATATATATTTTATAATGCAGAAACATAACATTTATTTTAACTTTCTCTCTTTATAACGCACACACATTACACAAATTTCAAAGAAAAACGTGCTCCAATAAATATAAAATGTTAATATTTGCAAAAAAATAATAAATACCAAAATTGAGAGCAAAGAGTAAGTAAATAAACATCGAATTTTAACAACATTTTAACGACATTTTTAAATATTTTCATTACACGTCGACGGGAAAATAATTTATTGTGTTGCAAAAAATTATTCTCTTCCCCTTTCGAAAACGACGAAACCTGGCAAATAAATCGATCTTTAGCACTTTCCATTTTAAGTCACGAGTAATAGAGTTCGCGATAACTTGTCTCACTTTTGGAGTCATATTTCCTGCATTTGCGATTCTTAAAGCGGTAATGCTTCTTTCGTTCTGCTTTGAGGTTGAAATGGTCGGGCTAAGGGAAATTCGCGCAGTGTATCTTGCGGAAATTCAAACTTCGCTATAACGCATTGGCTGTAATTCCTAATATCAACAGAACTTCTAGGGCCGAGGAGTGTACTGAGGGAAACTACTGCGCGCGATGATGCTCGGCAGATTTGCATTCTGCAAACGCATCCTAAAAACGAAACTTTGTACATCCCGACCGGCATAAAGTTACATCTTGTAACTCGGCATTTTGTTATACCGACTTTGTTATCAAGCGTTTAGTTGTACTGAATCCGAATGTGTTTATGAATTGGATATATTACGCAAACAATATCAGCGAAGAGTTAAGTCAACTTCATTATCGAATATATTCTCTTTACCTTCTCTGCAAATCTTCTCTATTTTAGTGGCAAATAAACAACAGTGGTAATAAATTCAAATTGCTAATCATTTAGCTGTTAGTTGTCTTCAGATTCTCATTAAATTCACATAGAAAAAGATATTTGTGTTTCAAATATATATAAATTGTACGAACCACACATGTGTGGAATTTAAAAACTTTCGAGCAGCAATCCCGAAATCTCCGGGGAGATTCTATTTACAAATTGAATTCGCGAACTGTGGCGTCGCGTGATTATTTCGTACAAGCTCAACTTGCAAGAACAATCGGTTGTTTTTCGCTTTAAATAAATAAAATCTCCTAAAATCATATTTTTATAAAATGCATTCTTCCACTTTCTCCAAAACTATTCTACCGAATGTATGTACATTGTCACGTGAAGTTTCCGCGATGACCGTCCTTTCCCGCTGTCGCGTTTTTGCTTCGGATTTCTTTTCCAATCACAGCGCTCTTGTTGCTCTCCGCGTCGATTCAACGCAACCGTTGAAAATAATTGACCGGGCTCCGCACTCTCGTATTTCGAGCGCACTCGCGCCGGTTGCGCGACCTCGCGCGCGTGTTTAAAACTGGCTGCGTTTCGGAGTGTGTTCTTCGAAAAGCGAGGCGACGCGATGCGCCGCGTCGCGCCGGCCGCTCATTCTGCCGCGTATTGTTGCCACACAATACACCGTGTATTTTCATCATGGTGTGTTTTCCCCGTCGCCGTCCGCTGCTGCATTGTCCGCGCTGGTCGGTCGCGTTGCATCGAACGCAATTTTACAGCGTCACGGCGAGTTGATCATGGGACAAAATGTTTGTTTTAACGCGATTGGCAGCGCCATAACCGCGTTTTCTCATTCTTGTCTCGTCTAGAACATTTTTATTCCCACGTCGTATATCGCCGAGGGTGTGTTGCGTGGTGGCACGAAGTGGTGGCTGTGCTCTCGTGCATCCCGATTATTTCTCGCCTTTTTGACTCGATCAAAAGGTAAATCCGTTGCACAGAGTGCACACAGTCGATAATAAAAACTTATCCGACGAAAAAAAGTCCGATGAATTCAAGCGTTTATTACTTTTTGTACAAATTGAGGTTGATCGGAGAGCGCGCGCGCCGATGGTTGTCGATTAAAGTTCAATCGATGCTCGCGCAGGCATGACCTTAATATATATAGGTTCAGCTTTGCTCGACCGTCCGCTTTATTAAATTCATCGTAGTTTATTATGGAATTATTTTCTCATCAATTCTACTGTTTGAGATTTTAAAAACGCGGTAACGGAAAACTTTGTGATATGTAAGCGATATTTTATGTCTTTATAGTTTTTGAATGGATTGTTTAATTTTATCGCACGACGCGAGGTCGCGCCGAGTTTCTTGACCGGAAAATTTCCTGTGTTTGAACGACAAGACGATGATAAGGCGATGAACGGATAGTTGCAGCGTGAAAATATTCGTGATAAACATGTTTTTTTTTTTTTTTTTTTTTTTTTTGTTTAAAACGTAATGAATTTCGTTCACACGGAGTCTTCTAATATATGTATACAAGAGAGATTTTCCAAGCGCGTGATCCGGTACACAATAACCATAACTCGCATCGCGCTTTATTATTCAGCGCGCATAAATACAATACACAGAACAGTTGGATATATAAAGAATGAGAATCTCAAAAGCACGCTCATGTGTACTCGCAACAATATAACTGTGAGTTATCTAAATTAGTTTAACAATTATTCAAGATAAAGATAATAAATATGGAAAATGATTACAATTTTGTACTAACTATAATTATCGAAAACTTGATTCGCGTAAAAAAATGTTTATTTTATGATTTAAAAGATATAAAGTTATTTCACACTTTGACGTTTGTTTTCGAAAGAACTAATTTATGCTCACGTTATATATGTATATGTTGCCTGTTTTATATAACTGAAGAGCGCGCGCTGAAGCGAAGTATGTAGCTGGGAAATGCGAAAACGGATATGGAAAAGCCCTCCGAGATACCGGCGACGAAATATATATATGTATATATGTATATATATTTGTATCCTACGGGACACAGACGCAGCAGAGAATTATCCCGCGGGGAACAATGAAAACGGTAGTCTCGATGGCGGAATTAATTATAGTATAGGACTTAATGAACACGCTTATTATCGGCATTCCTTTTTGAGACTTGGCTTAGTTATCTCGCGACTGTATATGTGCGTACGGCATATTCTCATTGTCGCAGCCAGGAAGTCGCAAGCGCGACATTATCCCTGAAATTATATCAGTGTCTCCATGATGCGTTCCTTTTTTACAATATACTATGAAAATTGTTTTTATAATATAATATATGTGCAATATAGTTTTTCCATTTCACAACGTGAATCGATATTTTAGTTAGTGCATATATTTGCTTTTGCCGCCAATTTTTAGTGTATTATTTATTAAACAAGTGGGATTGTATCTATTATTTCCAAAGCACATCGGACGCGCTTCCTGAACGCGCACGAGGAGTAACCTCGATTTCGCGACAGGATGTCTGTTTATTTCCTGGTTATTGTTTAATGAACGTGCATTCCGAGAAATTAATGCGATTTCAACCCGTATTCTCCGCCCGGGAAATTAACACGATTGTAGATAATACGTGTCTCGGACGTAACGCACGTGTCGGATTATCCGTTTGTTTCTTTCGGTATATTTCCGGCGTTCGTCGTTGTGTTCGCTCATAATCTGCAGTTGATAAATTATTTTATGTCTCAGTAGGTTGTCTCGTGCGAAACACATGGAAATCCACGTCGCACGCGGCATTAAGAACGATGTGAGAACAAACATTTGCAGTTGTTCTAACGTAGCAGCTGGATGCAGAATAAACTGCATCAACATTCCGAGTCACGTACAAATACAAATCCTTTATGCGATATAAACAACTTTATTTACAAGCGCTTTACTTCAAAGCTATATTGTTATGTGTTTAGTTATACTTTCTCTTACAAATTTAGTAATTTTTACTTTTTTCTCCATACGAGAATTTCAATTAAGTTTGCATGAAAAAATATTATTTTTTTATTTGAACATTGAATCTTTTTTTTCGAATATTTTGTGTCTCTTTATATTTTATCGTAAATTCAATAAATATATAATAATATAAATATATAATAATATAATATTCGTTGCAATTTCGAAAAGCATTGTGTTTCAAAGTGTAAAATAAGAAGAATCACGCTAAAGTCTTTAATTAAATGCATATAACATCGGCAATCCTTTCAGCATTGTATCTCCAGAAACTAGCTATGCAAATGTCAGTTCCCGGATTATTAATGTGGAGCTCTAAGCGAGCAAATAGCCGCTTCTAATTACTGCCGTTCTAGCTAACTATCAGTGTCAACGATCGCAGCTTTCGGCAAGATGTATACACAGATCCATAGACGTCTCTTTGATTAGACAGATATCTGTGTAGGCAACCAGGCCAGAGAGAGGAGGCAGTCATCTGTGAGGTAGATAGACAGATGCTTCATCTAGAATAACTGTTGATTAGGCGATGGACATCCGTTAATATCGGACAGCGCTCAATAGTATATGTATGCGCATTGCGCACACACCCGTTGTTTGTTTGTGCGAATGTGGTTTCACAAGATATTGCAAAATGGAGATAAGAACTTTATTTAAGAAAACTATTCTCAATTTTAGTTTTTAGTCTCAGTTTTAATTTTATATATTTTTTGAATATATTTAACATCTCTCTGTTTTTTACAATCTGTATATGTTTTATATAAAATTTACAACATTTGTGCGATTGTTTTAAATTGCTTTTTAAATTCATACTACAATACCTATTAGAATTCATCAAAATTAATATTCGGAAAACAAAATGTAATTAAATAAAATAACAACAAGGTTTTAAGAACGTACACCTCTCGAACTACAACGAAAGCGAGTGCAGTTTTGTTGCCTGAAAGTTGCAGAAGAGAAGTGCCTACAGTCATCATGTGATTTCAATGTATAAATTCACGAGAGACCCATCTTGGAATAAACGAGAGAGAACACTCCGAATGTGTAATCAGTCTCGCGACGTTACGTTGTCGGAACCAGTTTATTGTCGCTTCTTGTTTGTAATTACCGTTCACAAGTATCCCTCCGGACAATCCTCCTCCTTCATATCCAGTCTGACAATTTACTAGCTTCCTTGTTTTCTTGGACGACAAGTGTAGCTTGCTAAGTAGCGGCAAATTAGCGTAACATCAGAGACGTGCAACGCTTCCGTTCGCATTTGCGAAACTCCGGATCTCTCCCTCCGAAAATACACGGTTTCCGTTTCGCTTTCGTCATGATTAGCCGTGGCACTTGGCAACGGTGCGCTACAGGTAGCGGACGATATTCTCGCACTTCTCGGGAACCGAGAGGGACGTGGAGTGCCGCCATCGCGTCGGTGATGTTTCGGGCCAAACAAGAACCGTCGTCCGCCGTCGTGATTGACGGCGACATCCGCGACTCACCCCTTGGGACCTGATCGAATTACCCTCGCCATCGACCGGCTCATTCGCGAAAGAGTAATGACAGGCCGTCGTTTTGCCGATACGTCTCGCAGCTTTCGGAATTTTTCCACTTCCGACTGTTACAGTCATCGCCATGATGAACTTGTCAAACTTTCTAATTGACGTTTGACATTTTGACATTTTGCCAGCTTCTGTTTAAAAGTCAGATCATATATATTTCTTTATTCTATTTAGGTCTTATTATGACGTAAACACTACTTTAATGTTTAATTATAGAAAATTTATCTCTCTCTGTTCTCTCTCTTCTTATAATGCAACGCGCGTTATATCGTATCTTATTATTCTTGTTTTATAATCTGCGCAGGAAAGCCTAGACCACAGGTCTCGTGGTATCTGGAATCGCAGAACATTCATGCGTCCATCGAGATTCGAGAGACTCAAGGACCGGACGGCGAGACCAACGTCGTGACCGTCAGCAACGTGACTGTGAAGGCACTCACGAGGAGGCATCATCACGCCAAGCTGACCTGTCGCGCAAATAACACTCAATTAGCGACGCCGCCTAGCACCACTGTCGTCATAGAGCTTAACAGTGAGTACGCTCATTCCAATTAACGCTAATTGCGAACGACGCGGCATCGCGTCACGTTGACCCACTCTTCACGGAAATGAGTTTGTTTTTCTTTTCTCGGACGGTGAAATTTCTAATCGGACTGCGAATATTTCTTTATTTCTGAGAAAAGCAAAGCGGAGAGCGCAAAAAATATAATTTAATTAATTAAAAGAATAAAATCCTATTATGTATAAAACGATCGATATGGGTCATTTAATACGGGTCTCTTGATCCACTCCGGTTCTATAAAAATATCCATAGTATATCGAAACTTCGTTTGAGTACTATTTATACGGTATAAAAGAAAATTGTGTGTGCGGTTTTCACACACGTGTCAGAAGTCTCTTTATACTCATATAATAACGCGCGTCGCTCGCTCGCTCGCAATGCTATTTACGTATATATGCGCGAAAACGCATCCTATCTCTTTATAACCCGGGAATGTCTCTGAAGTTTCCGGAATAGCTGCAGAATAAGACGTTAACTTTATTTCAACTTCCAATCAATTCCTGTTTGCCCGAGGATTTCTTTCTACGTCATTTTTTCTCGCGCGTTTCGTGTGCGCGCGGGCGCATGTGCGTGTGTGTGTACACATACATACATACACATATTTATATTTTTATATATCGATGTCAATGTTTTTGTGTTATACGAAAAGAGAATATTTAACGCGCAATCCGATTAGTCTGATCCAAAACTTTTTTTCCGCGATCCGTCTGAAAATGAAAGAATTTTTGACGAGAGGAAAGTGAAACATTTTTCACTTATTACCGTAGGCGAGAAGAGAGATAGGTTTAGACACAACAAGCTTCGTACTCTCCTGTCAAAAAGCAATTAACTTTCGCGATGTCATTAATAACGCTACTTCCGGAATTGCTCGAAAACGCGACGAATTACGCGCGACGCGGATAACATGCACGGCGCATGTTCGATTAATCTTTATGAAAAACAGTGGTAAAAAGGAAATTATGCGAATCTTCTGTTGATCGGCGCTGCCATCTGTACTCGCTGCTAACTTGAAAACAACGGCAGTGACTGCGAGAAAATTGCAACTCGAATCCCGATTTCCTTTCCAACAAGTCTACCTGAGGTAGAGTTATATTTGTTCGCAATTATTTCGAAACGTTTGTACAAGGCGAAATTGCAACAAAGAGTCAGTTGCTCGCAAAATTATAATACGTCCTTATAATTATAATCCGGTACGAATTGTTTCTCTCTCTTCTTTATACGCTCTTGGTAGATGTGGCGAAATTATTAAGCTTTGCGCTTTTACGCATTTGCGTGTACGTTTGAGCGTCGAGAAAGAGAGTTTTGCACTAAGAATGTTCAATCAACTTGAAAATGTCTACAAGTGAATAGATTGTTGCGCGTTCCTATTGCGTTACAGAAACGCGCACAGAAGATTGTTTTTAATATTGGGCATTAAGAGACTTATGAAAGCTGATAGCAGTCTAACCTAGTTAACGGAAAAAAAATACGATCCCAGTGTTGCGTTTCCATTTGACAATACAACGATCGCGCGCACGAGTATCTGATAGCGTATACCTGGCTTATCAGATTTCGCCAGGACGGTAAAGCCGCGCCAGTGCAAGAGCAAATAATTTTGAAAAATCAGAGCGACCAGCGAACAAAATGAAAAATTCTTCAATTTTCTCATCGGCTAATTGATATCGTTCACGGCTTGTCAAAGAACAATCCGGAGATCGTTTCGATGCGAACGCGAAATAATTCCTGTCGGATTTGACGAACAGAATTGGACACGCGCGCGCGACGCGGCGGCGAGAAACGCAAAACAGATTGCAGCCATTCGCGCGTGATATCGCGCTCGTGTCTCTCTTCGAAAATTTAAAATCACATTGGCCGAATTATTCACTGCTCGCGTTGCGGATATGCGCGCGAAAATGATTCAAAATATTTTGAAATATATTTTTGCGCATTGTGTGTACACACGAAATTATTTTGTGCAGCAATCTTTTTCGTTTCAAAATTGAAATCAAAATTTTGGTACAGATTTACTATGATTTTCTTTTTGCATTATCTTATCAGGGACAAAAAATAACGTTTCATATAATTATTTGCGACATGATATATTCAGTAGAGAGATCTACCTAAGAAAAAACTCACGTAACTAGACAAACAAGTTCAAAGTAAAAATTGCTATATCTCAAATCAAAAGGTGAGAGAAGTAAATTTCATAGCGGAAAGTATTACGGTGTTAGTTATATCAAGTTCTGACGTCATCAAGGAATCATTGACAGGAGATATAATTGAACGTAAACATCGATCTCTGCACTTCGGAAATGATGTCAATCGATGTAGACTTGACTCGATTTCTACGAGTGCTTCATATTTCAGTTTTTTTCTTGTTCTCTTGAGAGAGATCGCGGTATATCGAAATTCATCTCTCGACTCTTCGCCTCTCTCGTTTCCGCGCTAATTGGACGCGCACGAGAGCTGTCTGCATAATCGCGGCAATTCCGCGCGCGCGTGGAATTGCGTGAAAGTCTAACAAGTCGTCGGAGGACTTACCGGGTTGGAAGTCGATAGACTTGCGAAAGCGATTTCCGCGAGCCAACAACGAGGTCGGCGAAATACACGAGGACTCGAGTGTCGGAGAAGAGAAGTAGATTGCCGTTGAGCACTCGAAACCATGCGGTGTGTTCCATTAATTTTTCATGCTACCGCCGAGACTCCGAAGTAGATCTCGCGACGTATATATGCGCAAATGGTTCACGGGCGGAACGTCGTCGTTAATAGTTATTCGATAGCCTGGCGCGTAATGGAAGCGGCGAAATTGGAACAGAGCGCACTAGTACGCGCTAATAGGAAGATAGGAAGACGGGACGCACGGGAAACAAATCGGATTCGTAACGAGCGCGTCGAAAGTTGATTTGCGGACGCGAGAGTTTTTTTTTTTTTTTTTTTTTTTTTTTTTTTTTTTTTTTTTTTTTTTTTTTGTTTTTTTTTACGTGAATATTTAATATAGATTTAAAGAATGTTTACACACACATACACACTATTGACATATTTATGAGATAGTGATAAACTCTATTTGCACATAACTTTTGTGCTGCTCGGCGACGAAAAACAGACGGCACCGGTTCGAAAGAGCGGAGAATATTGAGTTCTTAACAGAAAACTCACCGCGGGGCACGCTGAAGAAAAATATTGTATATTTTTCCATATAATATCTCGAAGCGCAATGCGTTATGAATTTTTATTATTTTTAACAGTGCGCTCTTTCCTACTCTGTCGCAGTTTGTTTATCTTGTAATGTATTTTTCTGCAGAATCAGCATACTGAACTCCCGTTGGTGCCATTGCTGATTTTCTCAATTGTATGTTATAGAATCGATCAGAATAATCTGCAGAAACAGAAAGAATATGAAGTGCGCAGCAGCAAAATTAAAAGGTTTGTTTGGCAAATAGAATCAAGGAGAAGAGATTAGTAACAACGCGCGCGCATTTGTGTGTGTATAAATTTAATATAAATTTTATATTAATATTTTGCAATAAATACAGATCATAAATAAACATCCGTGAGATAATTAATAAATTAAAAATAAATATTAAAAACATTTAAATGCGCATAATTAGAAAAGAGTAAATATATTGAAATGACACAATTATTGTGCATTTAAGTACGCTGTTAAGAGAAAAAAGATAATGTAATAACTTTCGTACATCATCAATGCGTTTCATTTATCGTGACTATATTTTTCAATCGCTGCACGGCCAGGTTACTTTCTCTCTTTCTCTTTTTCGAATGACAACGATAACGTAAATTGACATACCTATTGCGCGACGAATAAAGGCGTCGCAATTGCATTGCGAACTTGTTCAACTTTTAATGACTTATTTTACAGAAGCGTTTGATTCTGAACAGAACGTAGACGCGCGCGCATGTGTGTGTGTGTGTGTGTACTATGAGTTCCAGAAGAATAATCAAGTTAGGTAACAAGCCGAAGAGTGTTCTCTCGGCTTTTCTCCTTTCTTAAGGAAAAGGCGCACTTCGTCGACACAGGAATTCCATTCGGCAAAAATCTCCGTCGCTCTCTCGCGATCGGGCGTCTCTCGTTAATTAGTAAGAAAATTAATGAAGCCCCTTCTCCCTACAGCGCGCGCAAACTTTGCTCGCGAGGCTCATTAGTCTTTTATAGCTATGAGTATTAACGAAAGTAGTAGATGCACCCTTGATAGTCAAATGATTACGTGCCCGTCAGTAGTAACGACCTAACGAGTATCAGACATCAAAAGAAGTTCCTCATTAAGGTCGATCTTGCCTGCCAATCGCGTCTCTCGCAGAGTAAATCAGCGCCGCGGTGACATAATTGTAAGTCGTAAAGCTTCTTTGCGAATTATGCGAAATGATCAAAGAAACGATACTCCAGATGTACACCATCCCTGAAACTTTAAATATAACGACAATATAAGAAAAACGACGCAGCGCGAAATACCAAAGACGGTAAATAAAACGTAGCAGATTGCGATATGTAAACGTAGCTCGACACGGATTGTACGGAATGTTTCTAAAACGAATCGAGTCAAATTCGCTTTTATTTTATGGTCGCTATCAATCTGCCGTGCTCGACAAAGTTGCGACATAAAGTAGTCCCGTAACGAAGACGGGGGTGAACCGGCAGATTTCAGCGACGAGATGAGGGCGAATCCGTGGAGTCGCAAACGGCGTAACGACTCTCGAAAGTGCTCACTCGCCGGTAGCACGTCGGAAGAAGGGTTTAGCCCACTCCGGAGACGAGTGAACTTCAGGAATGTAACTCCTTGTGCCTGATATAACTCTAGCCTGCGGGGAAGCTAATAACTATCTCTTCCGACAGAATCATGACACACGCGAATTAATCTTCTAACGGATCAAATCTTTCCGCATGTATCTTTTAAGTTGATATTCTTATCAGTTTAATGTGAGAATGTAAGAAAAACTAATTATTTTTACTTTGTGAAAAAATGTAGAGCTATTAAGAATTAGAATCCAGTATTTTTTACATATTCTTGAATATATTTTTGTTTAATACAAAAATTGTATAACTTGCGATTGAAATAATTAATAGCAATTATATATAAAAATTATATTATATATAAATAATAATTGTAATTATATAAAGGAAACCCTGTCTCAAAAGACACGGAGAGACAGGGAAAGACAGGGAGAGACACGGAGAGACACGGAGAGACAGGGAGAGACAGAGGGCGACAGGGAGAAACAATTTTTTCTTTAGTAAAGACTTTTTTTAGGGTTATATATATACGATAGATATCTTTCAACTCGCGCGGTGCGCAAGAGGATTAATACTTCCGACGGTGATTAGTTTTCGGCTGTGCGCGTTGAATTCTTCGCCTCGCCGGAATTAATTAGTTTACTCAGAGAGATTCTCCTGGCAAGTGTTATTCCGCCGCTGCACGCCTCGCATATTTCCCTGTATTTTCCGTGTTGCAAGGACCGTGCATCGTCGCCTCGTTTACAGGCTTTCGCGTGAACCGGAACGCGAGAATAGATCGCGGCAGAAAATAGGATCCTATCTCCCTCTTTCTCTCTTTCGGTCCTCTGCCGTTTCCTCATTCCAATGAGACCGTAACGATACAGACTCACGACGGAGCTTTGCCAAATTATGGCAATAATATCACTTAGAATCGCGCATATAGTGGGTCTCGAAATTTCACTTAAGCCCGGCGGCTCCCGGGATCGGCGCATATACGTACATAGAGAAGCACGCGACTTCTCTAATGTTCAGTCGTTTCCGAAACAACCGACTTTACCCCTACGAACGAGCCACTTAACGATCAACCACTCTCTTCGCGGTGCTCTTGAACATCTTTGCGATTCTCGCTTATAGTTGGCTTTCTCTTCTTCACCTCTTTATGCAATTGGCGCAGTTCTCGTTTTGAGGTTCCAAAATTAAAACCTTTACAAGTGTTTCTCGATGTCGTAATTTTAATTTCACACTACTTGCATCGAATAAAGTTATTATTTTAAATTGTCTCAGAACTGTCGTGTAGATTATAGAAATTGTCTTGCTTTGCAATATGTTTCAAATTGTTTGCGAAATCTGGAATTTTCTTTTAAGTCCTTGATAGCACGAATTGAACGTTAAGTAGATCCAATTTTCAGTGAAAAAATCTTTATCCTCTTTTGCTGGAAAGTAGTCTTATCCTTTTCGATGTCGTCTCTCGGTTGAAATCAAATTCAAAGTTCATTTTCAAATAGGTAAATCGATTTCCTTTAATGATCGTCAGTCACCGAGAAAGCTGAAATAAGATGGAACTATCTGAAAGAAGTTTAGGTAACTTTTCCCTCCGACTAAGTATAAAGTTTAGCACAGGGATTAAGTTTAGGATAATTTTGATACCGATCACTGTGTCTCCCAATCTCTTTATCCTATATATTTAAAATAAAATTAAGGAAAAGCTTCTTGTCTCCTGATTTATTTAATTGTTAATTTATTCAAATTTTAGTAACTTTGTTTCTGTACTATAATTTTTGCACGAACGTTGTTTTTTTTGTGTCTACAAGAAATGCTCTGTAATTTCTAACTTAGATCTCGAAAACATCTTCGCCGCTCTTGCGAACCTCTCGGGCCTTAAGCACCACACTTAGGCATTGTTCTTCCGGTATATAACGGGATAAAACGGCACAGCTTCTCTCGAACTCTCCTCTTTCGGAAGTCGCGCAATAAATGCGTCTCGCGCGTCTAGAATGCGCTTTATTGAACCGCTTCGTAACTCGATTAAAGCCACTCTATGCGCGCGAATAATAATAGCGGCTCATTAAAACCGCCGCCGCGGGCAAGAGACGACGAAAGTCTCCAGTTTGCGTTTCCATTTGTGAAAGGACGTTTGATTGGAAATGTAAGTTCGCAAAGACTCGTGAGAATTGCACGAACGCTGAACTCTACCGATGAATGCGTGAATTAATGAATAAAATATAGTTTAGTTCTAGCGTATTTCTCTCCTGGAAACTTTATTACAGCATCACAAAGTATATAACACTTTATATACACGATATAAAACGTGAACTTGTGGAATTTTTGCAGAAAGAAAACGGCCATTTTCATTTTCGCTCGGATAAAAAGGTACTAAAAGCTCGGTCGAATTCTTTGCGTCCTCGTCTGCGCGCACCTTACGACATGAATTTTGATTTGCAAACGAAATCTCAACTTTGTCGAGAGTTTCGCGCCCGGCAATCTTCCTCCGGCCGCCTTTGTTTTCGGTCGCTTTTGCGACGAGCTCCAATTATACGGACCATCCTCTCTTCCTCTGGTTTCTTTCTCTTTCTCGTTTCTTCCTTACGTTTTATTTTTTCTCGATCTATTTTTTCCCTTTTCATTTCCTTCGTCGTCGTCATCGATCTGGCACTTTCTTTTCTCCTGTTGGCAAAGAACTTTCGCGAAGAATGCCGGACAGCACACGGCATGAAATTCGCGAGAACGGACTGAATTCTAATTATCCCGACGTTTCTTTCGCGCGTTCTTCGCGTTCCGTCTTTTTTTTATTTTTTTTATTTTTTTTATTTTTTATTTCTTTTTTTTTTATTTGCGCTCTGCACATCGCTCCCGCCGGACCGTGCGCGTCCTTCGTTATGCGCGTTATCCGAGCGTTGAGAAAAAAACGCCGGATATACCAAAGAGAGAAACGGAAGTGGCAGCCGGAGTGGAGAGATACAAATATAGCGAGTCGCGCAGTTATGACCTGTACGTGATTGTCATCGAAATGCTTTTCTCTTCTTACGAACGGCAAATTATTTTCTATTAATCTAGATTACTGACGCAGATAGAAAAGTTGTATATTTTTTCTAATAAACATTTCGTATACAAGAGAATATATTAGATTCTAAATATTGAATTTGTTTTCATCAATTTAATTCTGTTAAAAATATGAAATTGACATTCAACAAAATTCTGCGACGTTAAAAAGACGAATTTCTGTCACGCTAGTCCTTGTGACAAACAGTTTTTTTCTCCTGTGCATTTCTTATATCGTTCAGATTACCGCGATATCGGAGGGTTCATAATGGCGTGTTCTTGCAGTGAAACCGCTCAAGGTGGAGATTTTGGGGAAGGACCAGATCCTATCGGTGGGGAAGACATATGACGTGAAATGTCAGAGCACCGGCTCGAGGCCGCCGGCAGTCTTGTCCTGGTGGAAATCCTCAAAGCAGCTGAAGGGACTGAAGAAAAACGTGAGTATAAACGTCAAGAATATCTTTTCCGCGTTCCTGAAGGCGGACGCGCGACACAAAAACGTGCCGCGCTCGAACAAGCCAAGCTGTGTCCGGCTTCGCGCTTAATTACGTCCTCTCCCTCTTCTGCTTAACCGCTTCTCTTTCGGGACAGAATTAAACTTTTCCCGATTACACAAATCTACTCCGTTTTATTACGCACGACTAATTTGATTGTGTATGTGTGTGTGATGACACGTAAGTCACTTCATTTAAACACAAATATTTTCATAACGACAAAACGAGCGGAAATCATCATGGTATGTTATATACATATGTGCGAAAGCGCAAGAGCGTTATTTCAGGGTATTGTTGATTCAACCGCACGGTGTAGATTATTATTCTATCCCCACGAAACGTAGATTTTGATTAGACTTATGTTTTTTTAACCACTACTTTATTTTGGTTTTACGTTATACTCTTCTATATAACATATCACGCGATTCGTTTTTACCAACATGTTACTTGAGCACACACAGGAGACTCTCGTGACGAAGAAACGAACGAACAAACGAACAAAAAATGCGAACAAAGATTACTGTCGCTGTTGTTTCAGTGGGAAAAAAAAGTCCGTTATTATTTTAGAGATATATATTGTTAAATTACTTTCGAAGCTATTATTATTTTATTTCAAATAACTCAGATTCCAATCAAAATCTTAATTTTCGCGAGTGCTATTTTAGTCTTTTCTCCCTTTCCTCCCCTCTCCCTCCTGTGTACTCGTATTACTTTTATAACTGACGCGTCGCGATTCGTTCTATCAACGTCTCGAAATTGAAATCTTCGGTTCGTCGCTGTCGCTACGGAGTGAGCGGCGGCAAATCGGAAATCGCGGAGTCTCTCGATCGCGATAACATATATCCCTCTCGCAATATCAATCATGCGGGAGTTCTCACTCTTTCTCTCTCTCTTTCCGTTCACGGCGGCGCTCGCAAAAATCGACACGCGAAAAATCCGTTGCTTCTGTTCGCGCGCACGCGATTAAACGCCCGAATAATAGCGAGGTAGAGAACTCGAGAGCCTTGAAATAACAGCGGAAATAACGACGTCGACGGGGAAGACGACGTTGCGCGCGCGATCTTTGCAAGCAGAGAGAACCACTTCCGATGAATCGATTTTCTCTTGTTGCTGCTTTCCACTAGCGACGGAAGAACAAAAATAAAAATGACAGCGTCTCGATACACGAAATATTGCAACTGGGAGCCTTTTGCTCGCGCGACGTAAATGGGAACACTCATTGAAATAAATTCGCCTTTATCTTGCGCAATTCTTTCCTCTCTGTTTCTCTCTTGTTCTTTCTCACATTTAGTGAATATTCTCTCCTATGTTCATTTTTCTTATTTTTCGAATGTTAGTCAGGCGCGACGTGGAAGCTCTTCTTTGATAATTGAGAAGCTTAGATTGAAAAAAAGAATTAAAACGTTATAAAAGCTATTTTTCGTTTAATATCGAAATAATGAATATTTTATTTTCTACGGCATAAAAACTATGTGATTAAATAAGTAAGTAAGTAAATACATAAATAAATTATATAAGATATCAATTAGAAAATGTGATTTGTATTTATGTTTGTGTGTTTGCGTAATTTTATTTTACCCACATCACGACGGCGCGTGGGATAAGCTCACGTCTTATTCTTCGTTGTTCGCTCGGTCGTAAGGATTGCGTCGTCGACACGCTAACGACAATTTTCCGGCATCGGTCGTGAGAGCACGGGAAGAAACGAAGGTCATTACGTTCTCTTTCGTTTAGGGATGGATTAACCGAGGAAACCGAAAAGCCGCGGGATCAGGAGCGTGTAACTAGGTTGGATGACAAAAAGCTCGTTCGACTTTTATACGACACGCACCGAAAAAGATTAGGCTCTCCGTGCGCCATTATATCTCCGACAAAATTTCTTTTCCTTCTTTCCCTCGATCCTTTCAAGGTGACGTATATAATGTCTAATATAAATGAATTTCTACTTGAACCGGAACGTAGAACTCTATGAGGGTGTTTCTCTTTCGTGGACGATTAAATGGGGAGATTGGACGCGCCCCTCGTTCCGCGCTATATTTACCCCTCGCGATAATTCGGAATTGCACCTCCAGGCTACATTCTGTATCATCTACGTCAGCGATTCTCAAACGACGGTTAGAGCAGCGAGGGCTTCTCTCTCGGGATTTGCAATCAAAAGTTTCGTAACAACGTTTCACTTCGCTTAAACATACATAAAACTTTTTCTTAGAATAAATATTATATGTGTGTTTCCATATGAAAATTATCTTACAATTTAGAATTCGTATAGTTTATGTGACTAAATTAAATTGTTTCACGTTGATATTGTTTTAAAATTTAATGTTTTATATTCTTAGCTTGGTTTTAAAATAGCAGTTTTGTTTTCATTGTGTATTTCATTAAACATCTCGTCTAAATCTATAAAGACGCTATTATTACTATTTCCTTTACGAAATCAAAGCAATCGATGGTGATTAGTGTTTATTCGCGCTGTTTTGTAATAATAAGAGCATACACATACAAAAAGCAAAAAATAATCAATTTTCATCAATAAAGACGTCGAGAATTATCTAGCGAACAGCCATTGCGGAAATACGCGCTCTAAGTTTTTCCATCGTAAATTGAATCTGAAAGTTTCGTCCGGCGAAAATCGCAGTAAATTTTGAACTGTTAAAGAACAACAACACAAGTGAATGTTCGCCGACATTCAGTGGTTTTCATCGCGACGTGGTAATAACCTATCCGATAATTAACTGAATCACGGGAACTTGATAATTGGAATAAGTCGTTCCATGAGAAATTACCTCAGACGATGGTGATTGTTTCCGTGGAATATTTTCTTACACTTCATACACGTTTGACATATATTATAAGATCGGTAATGGCGCATCGTGACACGTTAAATTTAATTTCAATGTTTTGATTATCACAAAGATATAAAGAAAAATTTAAGTAAGTTAAAATGCAAAAATTATGTTTGAGATAAAAATCTAGACGCTGATTTTATTGATCAAATAAAATTATCAGTATATGTTTGTCGCAATAGTTAATGTTAGATATTGCGTCGGTATAACAACATCTCGTCGAGAATTGCGCGAGAAATGCGACGCGAAAAGAATATTCGTTCAAAAGCGGAAGGAACAAAAAAAAAAAATACGACCTACTCGACAATGCGACAGGCGTGGTAGCGTGCCAGCCACAGGGTAGATCGTAATTCTCGACGTGTTCTATCTTATGTATTATCATGGAGATCGCTTTTTTGCATTGGCTGGCATACCTTCAATTCACTCTTCTGCGCGGAATCGGTCGAATAATAATCTATGCTGCTTCTCTCTTTGAATTTAATCCAACCAACAAACGCGAAATCGATCTTGTCCGATTAATAACGAAAAAACAATCCTGCATTATGTATAACATGCATATTTTAAGTGCTCACAATGCATTCTTCTACGAGGTAAAAAAGGATTATCTCATTATTGCGAAATATTATTACACGTATTAAAATATCTTATCAACGTATATCATATTTATTTATTATGATTTTTATTACGATAATATACATGTATGTACAAAGTCTTTTATAACTTTTTGTTTTTTCGATTAGATGAGAATTCCGTTATAAGCGTTTCGTGACTTTCCACGCTGATATAAAAAGCGAAATATTACTAGAAAATATTTCGTCGTTCGAACAATTGATTAATTTCAAGCTTAATTGCTTCTGAAAGACGTATAGTCATCCGGTATACGTCGGAGTTTGAGAATGAAAAAGTGCTTTTATCAGATAGAGGTATTAAGCTCCGAGAGCTTATCACATCGTGAATACCGTTTTTCTACTTACACATTGACGCCACGTAACTCCGTCCGCTGGCTTTGACGCGATTTTTTCCAGCATTCAATTCTTTCGCTCTTTTCTCGCTTACAAAATTCGAATTACTTGCTTCACATAAAATGTCATAATGTCATACATCGAACTTCTCGTATAATTTCACAGTAATTTTTTAATTACAACATAATTTATTTTTTTTTTTTTTCACTATTTTTGCATCGTTTTTCCGAGTGTAGAACGTGTACGTTTAAGCATTCTGTTGCAACATCTATCTTAAACTCGTTGTCAAGCCGTTCTTTTAAAGCATCTTCTTTTTAAAGGGGATCGTTCCGCATATTGAAGCTAAAATCCTTGGGGATGAAACAAAAAAAAGGATAATCGTGGAGAAAGTTTCTTGTATGTCAGCCAGAGAGACTGCTTGCTCTAAAGAAATCGGTTTCTGTCTTATAAATCTAGCTCGCTCTCTTGCTCTTTTCTCATCGTCGTCCTGAGTAAGATCCTAACGTCTTTGATACTTTTCCCGCGGGTGATGTTACAACGAGACAGAATATCATGCAGATATTTTCCGCGAATAGTTTGAGCTCACGCACGTTGCCGAGAATTGATAGACTGGTTTTACTTTAGTCAATGCTTGTTAAACTGCCATAAACATTTAAGTGCGCACGACTAAAAATTTTGACAGTCGATTTAAGAGAATTATTTCAACGTTTTTTCGAATAACTTGAGAATTACGCAAGCTACGAGAGTTTTTGTCATTCAAGAGAGACATCTTTCTCGATTATTTTTTCTCTCTTCACAAAGATAATAATGTACTCCCTAAAAAGTCCCATACGATGAAGGTACAAGAAACATCCTTATTGTGCGAGGCATTTGTATGAGAGGGCTTCCCTATCTCGTCTTAAGAAGGATTCCCCACGTACGAGTCCCCGTGAAACGTATTTTCCTCTCGATTATGTCGGCAGAAGGACGGAGCAGAGTATATTTACGCAGAAGGACGATGAACTGAGGGGATCTTTTATAAAGACTTCTACTAACAGAGCGATGTGTACCGAATGCTCTACACGCATCGCGTAAACCTTGAGCTATCCGTGTTTGATGACTTCCAAGTTGATTTTCGCTGAGAGAGAGAATTTTATTGAAATTCATCGTCTTTGAAAAATTCTCTCTTTTCTCTTCTTTTTACATTAAATATTTTGATATATACATATGATCAAACTAGAAATTAAATTTCATACAAAAGTAAATTTACCAAGGTTTAATTTAAACGATAGAGTCTTAATGCGTATGTTCAGCTTTTAATATATTTATTAACAGTCAGGCTATAATATTGAAAGAGGCAATACAATAGGTTTGATATAACCTTCTCTTTCCTCGATACATTCAAGCTACTTTAATTAAAACGAGGATGTTACTCTAATACAGAGTAGCCAGTGTAGCAATCGCTCCGGCGTAAAAAAAAAGTCGCTCTTGCTTTAATGAAATTGGCACGGAAAGCTACGGATGCAGCCATTCGCATAACTGAGTGGATTCTGGTAATCCGGAGAGCGGATTCAAACGACATGTACGTACACTCGCGATGTTAGAATGAGATGTTCGTATACATTTTCGGTTATTTTCATTAACGGGATATTACGTGCTCGCGCGTGATCTCGTATAGAACTTTTATTAATTGGAACAAATATAAAAAACAATTTTCTCGCTTTTAAAACTGTTTTGCAGAAAATTATACTTTAATGTAAATATTAGAAATTTAATGAATTATAAATATTCTTTTCATTTGATCCTGGGTTTTGCGCATTGATTCACGGATTAATTTGCGATAAATGAGAAGATTTTGCCACTATCGAATGAATGAAAATTTATAAAAAATTATTAATGTGGCCTACATATATAAAAGTACATAGAAAATGTTCACAATGCGCGTATACACAAACTAGCAAAATGTTTTTTGTTGAAAATCAAGTCAAAAAGTTGCGATGCTGATAAAATGAATAAATCATCGATCGTGCGCCAGAATATCTTGTCTCACGATAAATTTTCCTGTATCACCGATCAAGAGAAAATTTTCATTAAACAGAACCGAGTGTTAAAATAACGAAGCGATATCGGCAAAAGAAAATGCACACGTAAGAGAACGGGAGGGAGAGTGAATAGTAATAGGTGCACACGAGAACGGCCGGCCGTGATAATTTATCGGCACGTCGATGCACCGACCCAACTGAATTAATAGTTTCATGGGAATGACAGACAGCTTGGATAATAATTTATCGGGAAGCGTCCATGTAATTGCGCGATCGCGAGCCATCTGGGAAGCGCATCGCGTCACAGCGAATTGATCGGCATCGCGTATCATCAATAACCGTCGGCGACGAATGTATAATGATGCTCGAGAAAGTGCCAACCACGAAAATCGGCCCGCATAAATTTCAGGATGGAAGGGAAAGAGAGGAAACGATTGTGTGTGCATTTGCTAAACATGTTTGTCAACACGCGTCCGATCACTGGCCGAGACAAGCGTGTGTTTTGGGGTAATTAATGATATGGCAGATCGGGATCACGATTGCCCGTAGAAATATTTGCTCGTGTTTCCTCATTCCTCCCTTTTCGCGGGCTTAATTGTGATTAGATACGCGAATGTCTGAAAATTTGATTGGACATCGAATATATATAGGAGCGTCCGGTCTTTATATAATTTTAGGCGTTCTCGTCAATTTTCATGTTCGAAACTAATGTATCAAAATTATAACAGAAGAGACTGAGATTTACTGATAATTGAATCTATGTTGCATATTGCATTTGATATTTTGCATCGCGTTATCGATATGACGATCGTTATTATTTACGTTTTGAAAAATGTGAGACTCGATGAATTTAATTAAAATACGAGTTTGTCAAAAATCGACAAAATATCTCATTAGCTGGGTTCGCCTTGGTAGCAATACGTCGAGAGAATAAAACACAAAATTCTTCGTTAATTGTTTACTAGAGAACGTATAAAGAAAAGTACGTTACCATTAATCAAAACAAACTTGTGCGGCTAACAGCTCTCGCGGAGCTAACCAGGTCGATTTCTCTCTCTCTCTCTCTCTCTCTCTCTCTCTCTCTCTCTCTCTCTCTCTCTCTCTCTCTCGCCGAATGATAGCCGTGTTCCTCCCGCCGTTTTAAGGAAATTGCTCTGCGTTTAATCAGACATCGCCGGTCTTCGAGCTAAGGCGTCGTCGTCGACAGCGGCGACGACGGCGATGACCGGAATGGCGACGTCTAATTCGTAGAATCCATTAGTCGAGTGAAAGGCCCCCGCGAGTAGCCAACACCTCGCGCGCTTTTGAACGAGAGAGGCAGCGACGACGAGAGGGTAATGACGATAGCGCGACAATAATAGCCTCGATGCAACAGCATCTCGACAGGTCGGTCGCTACGCTGCTGCTGCTGCTGTTCCTACTGGCGACAACGTGGCGTGCAAGCGCTTACGAAAACCGAGAAAAAAAATCGAGACGCATACGAATAAAGGTCGATTCATAACTTGCTTGTCACGTTTCAGCTTTTAAACGCTGAAAGAACACGTTTTTCTGATGTTTTAAATAAAAGATTTCACGACACATAATATTTTTTACTTTTGTCGAACGACACTGGATATGTTTTTCATTAAATGACGTTATTACTGCGCCGTTTATGCAGCGAATATGAACAGACCTTAAAATTCTTCTCTTGCGATTCCAAGCGAGCACTCAGCTTCCATGTAAATTAACCCGCTCGAAGATAAACGTGACACACACCTGTTAAATACGCTATACGGTAAATGAAGCCTTTGTGCAAAGGCGTCATAAAAAATTTATAGCGGACATAGATCTACAGAATGACACAAAATCTTTTACATTTTTTTCTTCAAAATTTTTAAAACGTACTTGAAGTTAATCCCAAGAATGCTTTTCAAATTGTAAAAAATATTTGGAGTATCGTAGAAGAAAAAGAAAAATAGAGAGAAAAAAAAGACTAAAAATTATTTAAAAAGCGCATTCGTTACTAGTCTTTAAGTTTAAACAAAATGCACAAAAGGGAAACTCCTAACGTTGAAGTAGCTGCAAACGACTTGTGTAATCGCGTTTGTAAGTTATATCTTTTAAGATAAAAAGGCGGGTTAAAGTAAGTTTACATAAAAGCTCTACCATTGAGCAATGCATTTACATAAACGTCAGTATTCTTTTCATCTTCTTTATCTTCGCAGTTGAAACATCGCGGGACCATAAGGCCGACTTTACGTTCGTTCGAGTTGTATTACTGGATTAGGGAAAAACTCGCACAACGATCTCGGCCATATTATTTTCGCAGAATCCAAACCTCTCTTTGAACGAGAAAAGCACGAAAACGTCCCATTTAATCCGGGCCTTTAATTCCCTGTGGGATATATCAGGATTACCGTTTTTATTTAATGTTCCGTACGAAAATTAGGAATCCTATTAACGAGATGAGTTTATCCGCCAATATTCCGTTATTTACAGACTTGTTCAAGCAAGGCTTCCGAAGAACCAATTGGAAGTAGACTCAATATTGGGAAAAAATATTGCATAAATCTTTACGAGTTTTTGTATCTCTTATACATAAACATTTATTAAACAAGATACAAATACGTACCTATCAAAAAGATAATAAAATTCATAACAGATTAAAAAAAAAAACAAAAAAAACAAAAAAAACAAAAACAAATCTTCGAATTAATCGGATTGTCATAAACAGTTATAGTTTTTTACACGCTGACAAATTTCTGAAATTGTTTTTTTCTTTCAGAATCAAATTCAATTTTACTGTTATTTTATTATGTGATTTTTACATGCATTATGTTTTTTTTTTTTTTTTAAAGAAAAGTCCTCGTGTTCTTTTTCTTTTCTCAAACTCGAAAATCGATGACCAAGTATCGAAAACAAAATTTTTATTTCGAGAGAATCAATTTTGCTGTAATAATTTTCGACGCTTCTCGAGCGTGAATTTTGTCGCAGTTTCGCGCATTATTAGTTGACAAATTTTATCGCCACGTGGTATTAGCTCGACGAATTTTATCGCGCGTCTCGCTCGTAAAATGTCGCGCGTTATCTCGCACAGCAAGAAATATGCATCACGAAACGAAACGTTTCGCTTACGCGAGAGAAGCTCAAGTTATCGTTATTTTTCGGCTGGTCAAAACTTTTTTCTGTTTGGCTTTTACAACTGCTTTCTGAATGTGTCTCTTTTTGGTGTCTCGGTGTTCTACTTGGCAAGTGCGACGCATCCGACAAATCTGACACATATTCCTCATTTTTCTGTTTTATAATTCATGTTCATGTTTGTTAAACCTTTCTCTTTTTTTTTCTTTTTATTCGAACCATTAACGATATTATGAACAATATGAAACTTGCTGATCTGATGTATATTGTAGTATAATAAAATTAAAAACTCGCGCTCGTGCTTTACTTTTGTTAGAAAAATTATATTAAATAGGTAAGGAAGAAGAAAAAACAATCACTGTATTTGATTTTAATTTGATTTGATTTGATTTCTAATATACTTTTGTATAAATTTGATGAATTATAACAGTACGCTCGTTTATTGGCGAAAATGCAGATCTTTGTCTTGCTGGCGCGCAATTTCACACTGATAATCACGAGAAATTAATCAGCCGGCTAAATAGTTTCTATACTGCATTATTATGTGGAATGTGATCGCGCGACGAACGAGGAAAATTCATCAAAAGTGCAATTATCGTAATAGTTCGCTGCGCGATACGAGTAAGTCCGAAAAATCTGATAAATACAATAAAGGTAATGCAACGGCATGCGAGATACACACGAGAATGGAATAATGAGCGCAAGATCGCAAACGCATCTGAAAAAATCGAGTTGAAAAAGTTCGTTCTCTTTTGACGCGGTCGTCAGAAAAACTCGAGTGTATCGTAAATTGGTTGCAAAACACAAGAGATGAAATATTCGCTACTTTTCAATTAAAAGTTTCGCCAACAGTTTATTCAACGAAGAAGCTACATGTGGAGAAAACGTCGCCGTCGCGATTTGCGCCCAATACAATTTATTATGAGTTTTACTGATAGAGAGATTTTAGGCAGACAAATTTAATTACGAATACTTGTAATCGATACACAATACTTGTAATCAATACAGTGTAAACATATATTAAATGACAATAGTTTAAAAAAATTGATTGCTTTTGTTTAAGTAATATTTATATTTTTTAAAATCTATTTTAATAAGATTCACATTCGAAAATTGATGTTTTATTTTATTTAAAAAAACTTAACTATTTAACTATTTTTCGTGTACGTTATTTGATGAGTGAATAAAGGCAGCTAACATGTTTAAATGAAATGGATAAAGTTCTTGTCGCATCTTACAGCGCTCTAAAAATTTTATTTCGACCTGAGAAAGCAACTTCGTTTTGACGACACTGTGCGACACTGAATTTTATCGAGTCCACTACGGATGGCACTAAGCTGCAACCGCCACGTCTACGTGCCCCGACGTTTTGTGGCTGCTTGTGACACCTAAAAAGCTTTCGATGCGCGCTGGCTACGTCTACCTATATCTCGCGATCCAATCCGGTCGGAGATATTACCACTATCGAGACAGAAAAGAGAAGGAGAACTTCGCTGATGCACACGCGTTTTCTTACATCGAAGCTCTCTTTCCGCTTTTAACGCGACAGGTGGCGACGAAGAAGAAAGAGCGCAGCGAAAACGACGCGGATTTATTTCGTCTCTTGAAAGTTTTCCTTCTCTCGCGAATAAAACGCGCGATGAAACATTCGCTGTTACAAAATGCGCATTTCTTTCTATTAAAATAGAAAACTGCTTGCGTGCATTTCGATATAATTACGTTCTTCCATTTGCGCAAAAAAAAATTAAAAAACGAAAAGAAAAGCAACGACGTCGTTTCTCAGGCTCATATATTGTTCTTATTTATTTTCTACCACTTACCGCAATTTTACGTTTAAGAGATGTTATTTAACGAGCTTAGTGTTGTTGTAAATTTCTCGCAGTAATAAATTTTAATTGTTATATCGTTTCCGCGAGATAAAAAGAAAAGAAAACAGAGATAAACTTAACTTTTCATTTATAAAGAAATGGCGATCTTTATAGACATTATCCTCTCTCTCTCTCTCTCTCTCCCTCTCTTTTTGTTAAGTTCGGCTAACTAACAAATGACTCCGTGACAGAGGAACATTGTTAACCGCGTGATACCGCACAAATGTATTTAACATGTGCAAAGCCTTGTGAAACCTTTCTTGCTCGCGGCCGGAGTATACCAGGTAACTGAAGACATAGCGAGTTTCTGGACGAGCAGATCCGCGCGCTACGGTTTTGCGTATATACAAACGACCGTGTATACACTTGCCTTGTATGTATGTACGCAGAAACATGGAAGAATTCTCTCTCCTTCTTTCTTCTGTGTCTGTTTCTCACTTTTCTCTTATTCTGTGTATGTCTCTTTCTCTCTCTCTCTCTCTCTCTCTCTCTCTCTCTCTCATTTTCTATCTCTCTAGACTTTTTTTCGCACGTGCATCTCCATCAGGCAAGGTAAGAAGAAGTTAATCTCGACCCTTTCACGGAGAATAGTAACAGTGGCGTAGCTCAAAAGGATGAAGGGCGCTACGCAAATTGCGTCTTATCTGTATAATTTCTCTTGGCAAATAGTCTTAATCTCGAGATTCCAAGTTTATCTCTCGAGCGCGAAAGGATATCGATTTTAATAGAATTCGGGAATTGGTTTGTAAACTTTCAAATTGTTTGAGCATGTGCGAGATTATGCCTTATCACTTTGATGCTAAAATCTCTGAGAGTGCGTAAAGCTATAAAACTAAAAGAGAAAAAAGGACTTATTTATCAAGAATGTGTAGAATATAGGGCCGAATAATATCTAATCACCTGAATTTTGAAAATTCCAAATCCCACCGCCGATTAGACATCATCGGAATTTTCGCCGGCGAATTCCTGGGGCAAGATTTTACGAAAACGACCGACACACACACACAAATATAATCGAGACCAACCAACCAGCCAGTCAGTCAGTCAGCAGCCGCCGCCATCGTGCCTGTCGGGGATTTGATTTTAATTTCGTTCAGAGCCGCCAAAGTCTCGCTTTTTTATTCGAGCCGCGTTCGTTCTTTCGCTATTGTTTTTCGCGCGAAACAGAAAGAGAGACTTTGACGTGGAAAATGCGGGAGCGTAAGAGCGAAAGAAAAAGAAAACGACAAGAACACACAAAAACAAAAAGTACCCCTAGTGGGTGGAACTTGATGTGTGTTGTGATGTGACGGGGAATGGATTTACACACTGTACACGTACAAATGCACGCGCATATTTTCCGTTCACGAATCCTCCCTCTCTGTCTCTTTCTCTACATGAGTAGCAATGCTGAAATTTCGGCGTCATAAATTCCGCGGAAAAGCTGGTTTTCGATAGGAAAATTCGAAGGCTTCCTCGGAATACGGCGACATATATCTCGTTTTTCTCTTGACTAGACTGTTGTATCGCTTTCCGCGCATACACGTCGATACCATATTTGAAATTAAGATGCGGCATTTTACAGACCAAGGTTTTCCGCATTTCATGTTTTTATCATCGTGTTTCCGCAATGATGCAACACTTGGACGAATCTTCGTTTTTTGTCGTATCGAAAGATTTTAATTCTAGTCTAGTAGTTAGAATACTCGTTGACTTAAAACATCGGGATTTGCATATTGGGCAATAAAATGAACTGGAAAATTGTATTTCTTTTTCTCTTGCGCAATAAAAGTAAAATTTTAGCAAGCGGAACCGATGTCATTAATTTGATGACGTGACTGGTTTTTCTCGAACAGAAAAATTGGATATTGGCAAAATCGCGAATAAAAGTGCGGTGAGAATAAAATTCGCGCTCGAAATAAGAAAGAATTACTCGAGCTTTACGTCGCGGGACTACGTCGATTGTTATGGAAATTCCACGAGACCGGAATTAATCCCTGGAACGCGGCGCTCGCGTTTAGTCGCAAAATTCAGTACAATTTCGCAATTTGCATTGCATCGTTTGTCATCAAAAAAATCGCGCGTCTTACGGTAAATTCTACTTGTCAAGGAATTTGGTATCGCGATTTCTCATAAGCTCTGAAAAAAAAGAATCTTTAAAAAAGCTATACGTACGTAAACAATGAAAATATTGTTATAAATCCGATGACGAGATAACTGAACGGTAAAAAGAAAGATTTTAGATAATGTACGCAGTCAACTCTTTCTCTCTCTTTCTCTCGCGAGATGTGAATACATACACTTCGCAAGTGAAAACGCTCCGAAAATGACGATAAAGCGGTGTTATCACTCGCGTAATTTCGGCTCCGCTGTTCCGCAAACGCGACCGCGCGCGCGGGAGAAAATACGATCACAATTTTGGAAACGAAAACGCACATATTTATTTTAACATTTTATGCGTCCATTGTTCGTGCCTGAAAAATGTACGGTTTTCGTTGTTGCGATAAAGCTCTGCCGGACCAGTTTGGCGGCGCCCGTGTTTAAAATCTCGTAAACAGCACGAGCTGTTGGTTATGTGAAACGATAAAACAAAAATGCGCCGCGACCGCAATTTCGCATCGTAAGCGTAAAAAAAAGATTGAAAAACGCAGGGATGTTATGAAATCGTTTATCTTCCACTTTTAGGTGTTGTGATTTGTTCTGATTGTGTTATAACAGAATAACAACATCTAACATCGACGGAAAAAACGAGATTTGTTTTAAGTAACATAAAAAAAAAATATGTTTTTTTCATTCTGTGATTAGAAGTTTCTTCAATGCACAATCAAAGGAAAATCAGTTATCATATTAACATAAAAAGATCAGTAATCATATATTTAAATTTTTTAAAATTACACAAACAAGCTGTCGTGCGATTGTTTCGGGTTTATTATATTTACAAACATGAGCATTGTAGGAAAACTTCAATCAGGTAATTAACTCTGTCGGAGATAATAATTCCTATTCGCACTTGCAGGATGGCGTGAGTCTGCTGCAATTCACGCCGACAGTAGAAGACGAAGGGAAGTTCCTGGTGTGTCGTGCCGAGAATCCGAAGCTGCCGGAAGCCGGTATCGAGGATCGATGGAAGCTGAAAGTGCATTGTAAGTAGTGGCCGATGATGTGCTTCGATAATAGAGCCGGTGACTCGCATGTTTGCGAAAACGTGATGTTGCATTACGACATACAAGTACATACGACGTTCTCGTTGCAAGATTTATATCGCGAATTCGCAGTAAAATGTACAAAACATTCTCGCAATCCACCCAGATTTTCCTGGATAATGAATCCATTACGCGGTAACATTATTTTCAGCGCAAGCTAATAAATATCTCTCTTTGTGCAGATTATATTAATATTTGTAATATTCGTTGAAAAATTTTCAATTTAATCTCTATTTTATTTAAAAAAATTGGTGAAATAAAGGTACTCTCTGTATATTGCCAATAGAGCTCGATATTTGGAAAATTCTGCGCGAATAAACACTGCATTTGGTCCACAACGCAAATACTTGGCGCAAGAGAGACTGCGCGCTGTATTTTTTTTTTCCAAAATACCGATCAGCGTAACGATTTCCTTGCTGATCGCTATACTCGTAGGGAAGAATGAATCCGATTATTTCGATAAATTCCGGAAAGCCAGCGTGGAAGCGGGATCTGCTTCCAGGACAAAGGCTGCAGGCAGGCGATCGGAATTTCATTCAAACGCGTTCGAATAACGGGCGAACCCCCCATACGATCGCGCTCAGACAAGAACGACCCTCGTAAGTCTCTCGGTCGTCTTTAGAGGAAAATTTCGCTCGTACGACGATATCTCCATCTCCCTCTGTCCTTCTTTTCGAAGCGAGGAAGTTAAATATTCCGAACTTGAAGGATTCGAACGATGATAGATCGTTTATTATAAATATTTATGACATCTAAATAATGCATTTTGGAAAGAACATACGTTCCGTGATATATTTTTTTAAAAACATTATGTAATTCTTTACGTACACAGCCTGTATACGATACTTTTATTTTAAAAGATGTTTCAATACCGCTTAGTATTTTTACATTTTTGCGCGCAAATAATTAGTTTGACAACTTTGTTTACTTAGTCGATAACAAATTAAGCAAATTAAATGTTGCTAGGTCAGCGGTAATGTACAATTTGCTAAGTATATATTTATCTGCCGTGCACTATCGCACCGTAAAACAGCTAAAACAACTTTGCAAAGAAATATTACATATGCGTTTCAAAATTTGGTTGAATCAACCGCATCTCATGGGAAAATAACGCATTTCGCGATACCAAAATCACCGGCGTTAACCGGTCGAAAAATAAACTTCGTGTATAATTAGCCAACAAATTTAAATATCCGCGGTAGTCGGGGAGTGCGATAACAGCTTCATTAGCCGCTAAAAAGTTAGTTGGGTGTAGCGCAGGGTTATCAGGTACCGTAGAACAGCAAACCGTGCTGTAAACGTTATTAAACGTTAATAAACGTTAAGCGGTATTACAGAGAATATGACGCAATAAACGCGTAAATATGCAGTAAATATGTTGTACAATGAGCTAAAGCACATATAATATTAAATAATTAGCGGAATTCTGTTGCTGCAAATTTATATGATAAATAAAATACAAATGTAAGCTCGAAATATAATAAACAAATATTTAACATATTTCTATAAACAAAAAAATATATTTCAACAATACAATGCTTTTGTCATAAATTTCCAGACTTTTTGAGCTTATATCGATAGAATCTCATACTTAAAAAAAAAGTATCGATGTTTCTCGAAAAGCATCGACTCTAGTAGGCACTCATATCGCCGACTCTGTACGTAACAGCCGTCCTTTCCTTGCGATACGAATTGGAGCAGCCGGGACTCAACTTTGCACAGTGTAATTGCTTGCCTTGACCACGCGGCGTGGAAGTAAACAGCTGGAAATAACCGTGCGCAGTTAATGCTTTTGCCATATGAAAACGTTGCCGGATCGCCAATACACCGGCGTTAATAAAGCCAATAATGAGATACGAGAATTGAGAACACCGCGCAATTAATATTTTTCTTTTTGTTTTTGGAGAGTATCCGCTGGAAATTTCATCTAGCGAGACGATCAATCTTGGAGAAACAAAAGCTGTTTGTCATTTTGATTTTAATTACTATTTAAATATGTTTTGTTGTGATATTTCATTTAGAAGTAGTAAGATAAGCAAAAATTACGTGAAATAATCGGGACATTTGTGCAATTTATCGTCAATTTTGTTTTTTGAAGATTAACGTGTATATTAATAAGACACGCTCTAATGGTCGTGCAAAGAGAACCATCATTGAACGCTCTTTGAGCTGTGACGTACCATTTGGATTGGTTCTAAAGTGTCTAGGTGCGAACGTAAAGAGAAGTTAATTCGGTAGCTTGCGTAATACACGGATGCGCAGCGTAGGCGAGAGCGCGCGTTACGTATGTGATCGACATATGTAAAGAGCAAATTAAAAGAAAGGAAAAATAAAAAAGATCAGTAAGACTTTTATTTTTATGGAAGTCGTCAATGTTACAAGAATTTACAAGTTTTGAGTTAAACATGAAATTTATATTAGAATTGCATTATTACAATTTATTTTTTAATATAAAATTTTGTTTGCTGCTCACACGCAAGAAAATAACAAATTGTTCTTTGAAAGACTTGTGCATCGTCATGATTCTCTCCTATGATTCAATATTTTTCTCATCACAGCCCGGTCCTTCACTGCGAAATTACATCGCCGTTGAATCGGTCGCTACTCGGTTCTGCGTAACGTACCCGCGGAATCGAGAACGTCTGCTCACGCTCGAGCCGCAGAGATACGAGAGCTATCGTTATCCGTTTATTTACGGCTGCGCCCGTCCGATCAACCGCCCGCCACACGGCGCATCCGGTATTATCCTCGCGTCCGAGCGGTATATGTGGGTATTGGCATTAGTCCGATGGTTAATCCGCCGAGCGGTACAGTCGCGAGGAATTCGCGGCTGCAGGATCTCGATTGCCCGACTAACCACGTGAGAGTCAACATATCAAGCGAAAATATCTCTCAATTCGAACGTAATCGCACGATTCCAATCGTTTTCTAATTTAATCTTTCAAAAAGCAAAAAAATTCCGTTTTAATAATTGCATTAGAAAAAGTTGGGAGGGTCCCGATAGGACAGGTTTCTTTTGCGCAGATCGACGGTTGTACAGATTCCGTTTGCCTAGATCCCGTTTGCACAGAAAAC
>QVOA01012836.1:0-29797 GCA_014825685.1 Pseudomyrmex cubaensis | reverse complement strand
TTTTTTTTTTTTTTTTTTTACCGCACATAAGAATATCCCGCGCCCGCGCGCAAACGTCCGTGAACTTCCTTCTGTTTGGAAGCAGGAGCTGCTGTTTCGCGCCTGCGAGAACGTTCGATATTGTGTGTCAGGAGCGAGAGAAAAAAATAATTACGTTGAAACCACGTAATAACGAAAGTAGTTATTAAACTATGCAAACGTAGTTAGCCGTGAACCACACTCGTGGTATTTATCATATATTTTGTAAATTATTGGTTATGTTATGTACAATGAGCAATTATCGTGTTGCAAGATGTACCACTACATAAATCACCTCCGCCCGCTTCTATCCTTGACATCGCGCGTTTCTCGCATTCCTTCAAGACATTTCCACAACTCTCTTCGGTAACGAGTTACGATTTATTATTCCAAGATGTTAATTTCAAACTCCATATGTGTAAACGCGTGTGTATTATCGCGATATTGTCTCGCTAATTTATCAGCTCTTCTGAAAAGCCCCGTAGAATCTCCGCGGGTTTATTCCCGTTCCGGTAGCCGCCGACTGTAATTCCGATATGACGCATCGCTTCAATATTAATCTTCACATACTCGTGTATAACTTACACATCAATTAACATCTGCATAACGGAGTCCTCAAAATTGATTAGAAGCAAAGCGCGCGATTAGCCCGAACATCGCGAGCAAATGGTACACATGTGCGCACTTCGGACCGTTGATAATTAATTATCTGACGCGCGATAGCAAATAGTCGCGCATTCGTCTTGAGAGAGCTGATCGTAAATTACTTTGCGGCGCGCGAAGCTGCCTGCAGCTTAGGCCGCAAGTCCGCTTGCTTGTCGCAAGTTGTTGCGGCCGCGGGTATCATGTAACATACAATCGCGATTAGTCGATTCGACCGGTCAATTCCGCGACATCTGCTACTTGCAACGAGCGATCATCGTGGCACCAAGCTGAATAAATCCCGTATTAAGCGGACCTTCGTCGCGCTTGCATTTTTTTACGTCCGTGAATGGCTGGACGTGAATGGCTGTCGTTCGCTGCGACTGCTCATTAAATATCGCATCTTTGCGTTTGCTCTTCCGACTTGGCCGTACAATATCTACTTCGTCAGACTTGGAAAAATTATATGCCGGAAATTTTGCGAAGCAAATGTCCCAATAAATGATCGGGCATTGATATTGAAGAAATAATCAATAGACATGCAAATATTAATCATAACAATTTTTTCAATATTTTTATAAATACTTTTTTAATTATTTCTTTTTAATAAATGTCCGGGCGGTGATACTTGTCCGGTTATGGGGACATTTAAATACACCGCGCGCATGTTTAATTGCGAACGTAGGAATATTCGCGTTTACAAAATGTTCAGAAACTTTTTTTAACGTTGCACTGACCGGCGCAAGGCGATTTGTCATGTACATATTACTGTCTCGTGATATAGTAAGACACGTTATATTGCCCGAAGCGCGTTTAAAATCATAATTGGAATCTAGTAACCACGATTCGGTTACGCTTTCTACTTTTCGACAAGTTGTTGCTCGATGTTATCGCTTCATCGTTATTCAGTTGTTACTCCCGACAAGAATATTAAAAAAAAAAACATTGTCGCTCGAAAACATTCTTAATTACCACCGCGACTAATCGCGAAAATCTCACACGCACGTGTTCTCTTCTGCGGCTAATTTTAAATTCGATTATTACGCAAGCTCACTCATATGTCTTCGCGCACAAGTCAATTTCATACCACGCGTGAAACGTGTTTTCATTAAAGCAATCTGCCGACATGCGCTGCTTAAGGAAAATTATTTACATAATTGCACGTTCAAGCAGTAAAACACATCGCGGCTAAAGAGAGAGAGATCGTCCTCTTGATCAATCTTCTCTCGCGTTTAATTTAACGCGAGTATTTCACAAATTATCGCGGAGAAGACACGATCGTCCACCGTGGTGGTCCGAATTTGTTCCAAGTTTTATTTAATCCCCCCTGTTTTGCATTCGCGCGCTCAATTGAGATATCAAACCGATAATCAAGCCCCGTTTCCCGGCGCGCGCTACATTTATTATTTTGTCGAGCGAATTATGCGGCGAGCTGAGGTTCCTTCGTTAGTCCGATACCGGATTGCCGAAGTAATCATTGCCGAACCGCGCGCCTTAATGAGCTATGATAACTCCGGACCCGGATATTTATGGCTCGTAAAGAACGAGCGCCGTGGAAATTCCTAGGCCGCTGTCAGATGAAACGTTTCCACCTTCTCGTGTTTTTTTTTCCGCGACACAAAGAAAAGATTTCCAAGCGAGACGCGCACGCTCGGGAATTTCGCGGAGCTTTAACACCCTTCATGCGTGCGGCTTTAATGAGCCGTTCGTGCAAAGAACGCGTGTGCGCGATATCCCCCGTCAAGAAACGCATATCTCTCTCTTTCCGGAGCGAAATATATCATTCAGACGATGGATTCGAACTCCATTACATGCGAACGCTATAAGAGACCACTTCTTTCAGAAAAATCTGCAAACACCCACTGCTAATCCGTAAAAACGTACGCGTATGTAAAAAAACTGTCAGAAATTAAACAGAAATTAAACAGTTTATATTTAAAAAAATATTCAACAATAACGTGTGCAATTATTACAATTAGATTCGGATAGATATTTGTTGCAAAAAAAATATACACGCAATAAAACAATCTATAAAACTTCTCCATATATTTGCTGTTTTTATACATATAATGTAATATATTTTATACATAATACAATATATATGTCAATTCTCGCGCGCACATTGTTTGTATCGCAAGTAAGTGCGGTTGTTGCGCAAGGCAAGGCGCGCTTTCGCGCGAGTCGTAAGGAACGCTCGCGAGGCGTTTATGCGGAAATTAGATTCCCGGGTCGGGTCGTAACGCGAGGTCTCTCTCGAAATGTCATCGCGGGGGAGGAAGAAGAAGGTACGGACGGTAATAATGAATTAGAGAGCCGCGGGCTTTTGATAGGGTAATTCCGAGGGTAGGCTCCGTGACACAGGGTTGGCGATCCGGCCATTCCCAGGGTTGTTACGTCTAGACGCGGCGGTCCGCGCGTGTGTGCTGCACGGGTCATTCCCGACTTTCAGGTGTTCGTAATTATTATACCCCGCGCGCTCTCTCACGCGCCCGCGAGTTTTAGACGCCGCCGCCGTATTCAGCCTCGCGGCGCTTAAAGGCCCGAGAGAGCCCCTTTCAGCCGCGCGCCCTATAATTTTCGAAAATTCACCCCCTGATTTACGACTCGGCGCGGGGGCTGTGCCCGGGACCGTTCACCCGGGAGAGGTGGACTGCCCTTTCGCCAATCGTTCGAGTTGTGTAGTAGGTATATACCGAAGCGTTTTACCCTAAATTCCACGCTCGCGTGTTTCCAAGTGTTGTGTCGAAGACGCGGTCGAAACGAGAAACCTTCATTCCGAACGCCCCCGAGCATTGACGGCTGAGTTTACGATTTGTAAACATGAACGATAATTTTTGATCGTTTTATTTTTCATGTATTATTAATCGCGAATCACACGAGACGCGATTTTGAACTGAAGTTTAATTTTTATCGCGCGATCAAGAACGCGAAAATTTTAATCTCCGCTAGACAATTTATTCAATGCATCAACAACCACGTCTCATTCGACTCGTTTACATCTAACATTGATTAAGCATGGCACGTTTGGTTTCTGACCTATTTATCTAACATTGATTAAGCGTGTTGTGTTTAGCGGCCTCGGTCGCACCAGCGACACGTACACGTGGACCAAAGAAGCGTGCACCAGCGCGAAGAACGCGGGCTTGTTGGAGAGGAAACAGGCCAGAGCCTGCCGGGCCACGCCGGATTTGATGCCGGGCTTGGTGCAAGCTGCCAAAGACACGTCAACGGTATGCCAGCAAGCGTTTCGTTATCGCAGGTGGAACTGTAGCAGTATCGAACGCGCGCCCAGCTACACGTCCGAATTGCTTACAGGTGTGTGCATAAAAAAAAATGGCTGTATAAATTCTCTTCGGTTTTTGAGTTCTTGACTCATTCGTCATAATAAAAAGCTATAAATAAATAAAAAATCTGGGACAGAAAGAAAATTTAATATATTTTCAAATGTTTTAACTTAATGAAGTTAAAAAAAAATTTACTTGCGTTACTTTTATTTAGCTCGATTTATTTTTTTGTCACTAATATTCAGTCTAAATAACAATTTACATGTTATTGTAATAATGCATTTATTATTATTATAATTAATTATATTGTTCGAGTAATTAAGCATGGCCGTACACGTATATAAGCGCCGCTTCTCCTTCGCTTCGTTTATTATGCATCGATTTCACTCATAATAAACTCGTAATCAGTGAGTTCGCTCTCGACGGAGAGATGCGATAGCCGATGAATGTTCCGTGGAAACGTATCGAATATCCTTTGAGGAATTCCGACGTAAATAGGAAGACCTGGCGAGCGCGCGCCTCATTTAGCGATCATTAACAAACCGTGTACCTTCCCTCCCGGTCTCGGTCGGATTAATCGCTCGCGTTTCACGATGATTATATTGTAAATAGAAGTGCGTCCGAGAAATCGAGATATTCTTCGTTAATGAGAAAACTGAGAGGCGCTAATGAAAGAAGTAACAGTCCCGGCCGTGTTTGCATCCCATTCCCGCCACGCTACATACACGAACGTATTTTAAACAAAAGCGATTTTTATCATCGAAAATATACGTGAAGAGGCAGAAGAGGTAAATGTCCCAATGACCGGGTGGACACGTGGTCGGACGTTTATTAAAGAAATAATTATCGATATGTAAATATTAATCGTATAACAATTCTCAATGTTCTAAGTGTTTTTAAGATATATTTTTATTAGCTTTTCTAACTTTATATCAATACTTTGTTGTAAATTAGTTCTTCTTCAATAGAACGTTTAGCCAGTGGTCCGGTGATTTGGACATTTACTTTATTGTTTCTTCAGATAAATGTTTATCGAACGCAATCGGTCCATATTAAATATTGAAAAAAAAAAAATCAATTGGCACAAGTCTTTTTGGGTATTTGTGGGCATTTAATTACAGGCACGCGAGAGCAAGCCTTCGTTTACGCAATGTCGGCTGCCTCCGCGGTCTGGCGACTCGCACGGGGATGCGCTTTGGGGAACCTGGCGGCCTGTTCCTGCGCGACCCCGCCGCGCAGAGAGCCGCCCTCACCCTCGGCGCTCATCTCGCCCTCGTCCTTCACCGCCATGTCCGTTTCCTTCGACACCCTGTCCACGAGAAACTCCTTCAAGTGGGGCGGCTGCGGGGACGACGTGAGATCCGCCTCGAGGATGGCGAAGCGGTTTCTTCAGGGTTCAACGCCGTTCGGTACCGGCGCGACCGCGAAGTTCTTGCACGCGGTCAACATGCACAACAACAGGGCTGGTCGCAGAGTAAGTAACACATGCATGTATCTGCCGATACGCACGCATTTCCGCGAAATAGCCATCGTAATTCGATTATAATAATATCCCTCTCGCGTATACGCGCGATGACGCGCGACAGGCGGTCGAGCAATCGCTGACCTTGGAGTGCAAATGCCACGGGGTGTCCGGATCCTGCAGCGTGCGTACCTGCTGGCGCGGTCTGGGCGCAGCGGGACCGTCCGCGGCCGGAAGTCGCCTGCTTCGCAGATACACCACCGCGGCGGAGGTCAGAGCCAGATCCGGCGGTAGATTACCACCCCTCTATCACCACGACAATCTGCTTTACACCACCAAGAGTCCGGATTACTGTTTGCCGGACAAGAAGAGAGGCAGTCTCGGAACGATCGGCAGGTCAGATGTTATTTCTACAAACTACTATGTATATTACCGCGTAATGTGAAAATCGAATACGATATTGAGAAACCTGTGCCATTTACATGACTTGGAGAAACGCGAAAGACGATCTGATTGCGTTTTAATCGACGTCGCGAGGAAACGGTTATTCCCCCCATGTAAAACGATTTCTGGATAAAACTCGTTAGGACTCGTAAATCGGTTGGCTCGTTAGAAACGTTCGCCCAAACGACTTTTTGCTCCGCGTAAATTTTATATCTCGCGACGGGATACGCGCGGGATTATATATATCGCGCAATAAAATAGAGCTCGAATCGCATCTCATAGCTGGTAATGTTGAGATGGCGAACGGGAATACTTGAATTCGAACGAGAGACGGTTTCCTCTTATCGAGAAACAATCGTTCTCAATTGTCTTTCTTCGCGATTTTCGTCCAGAGAACCCAGCTGTGTATCGATTTTTGTTTTTTTTGTTTTCACTTCGCATATCGACAAAGTGTTTTTCGCCTATCTTTTCCTCTCGACGAGTCGTCGACGCGCTTTCGTGCCACACGCAACGAAGTTCCTCGCAGTTATCAACGGCCGTTTTTATTTATGCGTTAGTAATTACGCGGGAGCAATGAATGAGAGATTTCTTCTTGGGAGCGTCCCGAACCTGTTCTCGCGAAATCGAATGAACATGCTGTTTTACGACGCGCCCGAGAACTCCGCTCGCCGAACACACCGTTACGACTCACGTCCATTCACGATCCCGCGCGTACGGGTTTTTCTTTCTTTCTCTCTCGCCACCGGCAAAGGTGCTAACGCTAATTTTCGCCTGCGTGCCATTTCGCGCGCTACCGTTCGACGAGAAAAACGGCTTTAAACGAAGACGCTTTTACGATCATTCGAAGAGCCACTTTGCCGAACGTATATCGCACTTCGGTCCCGTGGTTCTTTAATGGACGCGGAATGGAGTTTTATCTTTGCGTCAAATTGAACGTCGAAAGATCGTTCGTCCGTGTATTTTTGGTATCCTTTATGTACCCGGTTTACGATTTGCAAGTGTCGCAAAAAAAGTAACAAAGAAAGTGCCATTTCGAGATGAGATTTGTTATCGCGCGAATAAACGCGGTCTCTCTGTGTGAATCATCTTGTGCGTAAAGTGCTGCTAATTCATCGTCAAAGAAAGTGTCACATCCGCTCCGCGCGCGCGGCGGAAGAAGGGCCCCGGCTTTTGTAACGCGCGGTGATTGCATTCGCTACGGATTTTCCGGCGGCGAATGAGATGACTCCTCATCGTCCCGTCCGGATTATCCACGCTTCGCTCCGCGTGAATTAAGATCACCCACGGCATTCCAGGGATGATGACTGCAGAGTTCTTCTGATATGTGTGTGTGTGTGTGTAAGGCGCAGGAAGCGGCGAACGCGAGCGTGACGGTTGGATCTCCGGTGTAGGGCTCCTTTGTCTTGTTTCGCTCGCCCTGTAACTCGCGTCCGGCCGCCGATTATCTGTAACAATCCCGCATGTGGCTTTTGCATTGCGTGAAACGCGCGCGCGATAAGGGATGCCCGCGTAAACTGCGTGTGTCGGATGTCACGGTAATTTCCAAGCGTAACGCCACGATGCATGTATGATGACCCATATTTCTGCGTTTAATGCTGAATCTAAAAATAATTCATGCATAAAAATGTGCGCGTAGAAGATAATTTTATAGTTCTGTTGATTCTTTTTTCTTTATTTATTTTAAAAGATTGAAGAAAACTCTGATTACACATTCTTGATTTTCTATCTCGTGTTCAAAGGATAAATATTTATTTTAATAATGAAAGTAAGAGGGCAGTATTATTATATTAATAATTTTTAAATAATTTATTTCAATTCACACTGTTGATTTTATTTTTCTTTGTAAATAATAATCAGCCATTCTTGATTCGTTTTAACGAACAAAGTGACTTCTAACCACATTTCTTCTATCTGTTTGTCATATCTCAGCTAATCTAGATCCGGAGATTGGCTTTTTTCGAGACGCGCAAACACGATTTCACGCTATGTTAATTCCGAGGCGAGATTTATCTTTACGAACTGCTAATCGTCGAGTGCGATTGTCGTGACGCTCGAGTTTCTCTTCCCGGAGAAGAACAACACACGATGAGAAATCCGTTAATTTCGTAAACTCAATCCTATTTTTAGGTCGGACAGAATCGATATATTTTCTTCACCGCGCAACACACTCCGGACACGTATATGGTGGCAGGTTCTTTGGGCACCGCTGACTCGCCTCGCCGGGTTTTACAACTTACAACCCAGTAATTATAAGCCCGCCTATAATTATACAAAGTAGGCGTGGTAGAATGTTTATCACACGGGGACGCCTTCGGGCCGTTCCACATGTGCGCGACGAAACGCTTCTCGAAAATTTCCTTTTATTTCTTTCACACCGCACGCGGCGAATATCCGCATAATCTGCGCACGCGGTAGTCTCTCGTTCGCGCGAGTTGTGTCGCTTATTAACCGCCGACACACGATGCAAATCGATTAATAATAATGAAGGCTTTTCAACTGGAGGAAGACGAGTTCGTTAAAATGATGTAGCTTCTACTTCCTTCTTCTGTCCCTCGCGAATAATTGCTAGTAATTTCCCGACAATTACACAGGAATCGCAGGATGAATAATAGTCTCTCAACTCCGTAAGAACTCACTTCTCTCTCTCTCTCTGTCCCCCTGCTATTTTCGAACGATGAAAAATTATTAGATACAAAATAAATTTTTCCACAGGCAATGCAACGGCAGCAGCTCCGGTTACGAGGGCTGCGAGTATCTCTGCTGCGGTCGCGGCCACGTCACCAGGACCGAGAGGATTCTCGAGAGGTGCAATTGCAAATACTTCAGTTGCTGCTACGAAGTGAAATGCAAGACATGCACGCGAGTCATAGAAACGTACACGTGCAATTAAATCAATCAAAAAAAAAAAAAGAATATAACGCGGGGACACTCGGAACAATTGATATACATACGTGAGAGTGGCTTTCCGTAAACGAGTCTCTCTTTCTCTTTCTCTCTCTCTCAAAGGAGAACGCGCGCTAGAACGACGAAAGTAAATCCACGCGTGTTTAATTTATAGATGGATGCAAATTAAATTGAGACTTGAATTTACTGCGAGATATACGCGCGAATGGGAAGATCTCTCTTCCCTCAAAAAAAAAAAAAAAAAAAAAAAAAAAAAAACAGACAGAAAGAGAGAAAGAGAGAAAAGAGACGTAAACTGCTAATTATTTAGACGATAAATTATTCACCGTGGATGTGTAACTCGTGGTAATACGTAATAGAGGAGTTATTTATCGTGTTATTTGCTATTTATTCAATGTGTGTGTGTCTCGTGGCAACTCTCTGTGTCCGTACGTACACACGTACGCGCGACGATAATCCTCTCTCCGTTCGTCGCCTCTCTCGATTATCGTTGAATTGATGCAAATTTTGTTTCGCGATGTAAATCGTCATCATCTGCACGGCTTCGCGATCCCAGACATATAGATCAGAATAATGTACATGTACATAGAATTGCTCGATGATATATTTCGATGTGTAACTTACATTATATTATTTCACGTAGCGCGATGCATATTGATTGGCAAATCGAATACAATTGTTTTTTCTCTTGAAAATTACACTTCCAACATATGCATGTATAGTCTTAATTGTAAGGTGAGATACAAAGTTATATTCGTTCGTAACGCGAAATAGCAGTAGCAAAATTTAAAAATATAGGACACTAATAAAAATTATTAAAAATTATACAAGTTAAAAAGTATGTGTGTGTGTGTGTGTGTATGTGGTGTAATTAGATATACTGTAATTATAGAAAATATTTCACGCGACACACTTGTGGATGGATCGAGAACGTACTTGTTACGTCGGTGCATGTTGCGTTTCTGAATTTTTACAGTCCTCCGTGTCGTCTTCTTCTTTTATACCTAAATCCTTTATAAATTCGCACCAGTTAATTCCGCATCCGCAATCCGGTTCTTTCTCGGATGCCCACCAGAGCGCCGTCTACAAAACGATGAAGACATAATAACCAACATCGAAAAGATAAACAATATTAAATAATTATTAAGAGAAGCAAATAATATCACACAATTTTCTTCAAAACAAATATATCGGTCACGTACTTTGATATTTATAGGTTCAGCCAGTGGCAAAGGATCGATCTTCACGTTCATGAACTGCAGCAGGTCGTTATAATCGAGTTTACCGTCTTCGGCTTTGTGCAAACTTAAAACAATCGTAATGCGTTACAATATCGTTACAATATAAAATTTAAAAATATAAATCGAGTGATGTAGATTCGTTCACTCACTGATCTAGCATGGAATTCAATAGCTCCACATCGACAGGAATTCTGCAACCGCGCAGGATCGCGTACAAGGACTCTCGAGGTAAGAATCCCGTTCTATCTCCATCCCAATGAAGCAAATCTTCTTTCAAACGATCGAGATTGTGCCATAGAGATCGATGTAGTTCGGTGTGCAACAATTGTCTAAAAATGCAACCAATAATTGTCGATATTTTTAATTTCTAAAAACTACTGCATAAATTAAAAAATGTTTATAACATCTTATAAGACGAAATCAACGCTTTTTTGTTCTAATATTTAAACCGACGAGATCTTGACACGCTTTATAAAATGTTCGCTTTATTAAATCGAAAATTACTAATTTGCTCACCTCACGTATTGTCTCGATTTAAATTCCACTTTTTCGGGAGACGAATAATATCGCGCAATCGTGATCATTTCGTGTTCCGTGATGTCGTCCTTCATATATCGTTTCAACGCTTCCCTACAAATTACAAATTTAATCATAGAAAACAAATCACTAATTGGTCATATAAGGACCGACATAAATTATTATACCTAAGCTGTTCATAATTCAACATCCGAATGCCATCTTCCGTGTCCTTAGGCGGAGCGTACGTTTGAATAAATTCCTTGGAAACCGGCTGCAAGGTCTCCCGAACTTTCTCCATTATCAATTTTTTATTCGCTTTGGGAAACTGTGAGCAAGTTTCGAAAATATATTGATTTTACTGAAATATTTTCAAATGGATCAATTCAGCTCTTATTAATTTCGAACTTTCACCTTGTCGCAATGCAATTCCATGTAACGAAGGGCATAAATATCCGCGGATGTGATTTTGAAGAGAAAATTGCTTAAATTTACGCACGCCCCTACATAAAAATCTTGCGGTTTGTAGTATTCTGGTTTCTTGCTCGTAAAGATGTCCTGACCGGGTATTATCACCGGCATTCGTTTTTGAAACATCGATCTAACGAATCCTTTAAGTACGTAATAATCAAAGTACAATTTAAGTTTGAGATACGCATATATTTGTGATACGAGTGTTTACGTTTACGTAAATAAAATTGTTTACAAACGTTCGCGTTGAGCATGTACCTGAGTTTCTTTTTGCTAATTCGAAGACGGATATCGTGTCGTCCATGAGAAATACTCTTATAATAAATTGCCGATCCTCGTCGCTCGGAATTTTCGATATCATTTTCGCTCGGAATCTCAAAACGTGACTCTCTAAACCCTGCCTGGAGAAATAGAATTGAATAGTCAGAAATAATTGAAGAAATGTTATTTTTTTTTTAAGCGCGTTACTAGCGACTTACTTATCGTGGTACAAGAATTTGATAAAGTCCGACTTGGGTGGTTTCGGCATTACCGTGAAACAGTTGCCGAGAGAATCCTCATAGGATCCAAAACCGTTGTACGGTGGTATGTATCTCTCCACCTTTTGACACAATTCGTCGTCTTTCAAAGGTCTCGTCAAAGGTGTAAAATCGTTCAAACCGTATTTTGTTCTGAACATAATATCAAAAAGATATACGCATTAAATCAGTTAGTCCTGGCGAGTAAGATGCGCAATTCTTTTTTTTTTTTTACCGATAATAATTCTTCGTGAAAGCGTCCATGTCCGTGATGACAACTTTCCTGCCAAAGACATTGAGCTGCGATCCTATGCCCAAATCGTTATCCTTGTAATGATCAAAAGAGACCTTGCCGGTGCTCAAGGAATCCACCATGTAATAGCTCTGCGCCATATCGTCGCCCAAGACGTTCAGAATCGTGAAGGGATCTTGCGCGCCGATCGGTTGCAACGCGGTGTAAAACTGTGCAAAATTCGAGTTACCTCGGAATCGCAAGTTTGTAAATCACGTAATTTAATCATGTAATTTTTGTGATTCTTTAAGACAATTTTTTAAGCATAGAACAGCGTTGAAACATAAAAGAAAAATTTTTGTAACGGATTTGAAGCTCTTAATATTTAACTTCGGTACAGACAATTATAGAAAATCTTGTACTTTCGGTATTTTCATCCTTTTAACGAACATGGGACCCGAATCTCGACCAGCGTTCGGCGGTACGATCTCTTTAATCTCCATTGTGTCGTCGGAGAGATAATAGTGGAGCTCGAGATCGTGGACAATGCCATGAAGGCTCTCGGTATCGTCCCAATATCCGTAAAAACGGAGCACTTGTCTGTCGTACTTGAGAAAATTACCGAGAACGTCTACCGTGCGACTGGGTTTCTTCGGGAACGTATCCTGCGTGTGCAAGCGACACGGGAAGTTAAGATATTTTTTTTTTCTAGAACGTTTGTATACTTACGGATTTCATTATTTCGGCATACGGATCTTTCGGCAGATCAATCGGATCGGGCACCGGTATTCCGCTACGACGAAGAAATTCCCTCGTAAATTTGTCGCAATCTACGATCTTATACACTCGCCCGTATATCTCGAGTTCCTTCCCGATATTTAAATCGAGTATGTCGTAATATCTGTACTTCACCGGATCGGGAATCGGTATCCTTTGACGTCTGACCAAAACGCCTTCGCACATATATAATATATAAAATACGATCATAATCGCTATGTAAGTTTTACTGATTACTTGGAACATTATTTTTGTAGTGATATAAACAAGTATTTCTAACTTTTCTCACTAATTTTTATGTGAAAGAAAAAATATACATATGAAAAAACTTCTCAATATACCAAATAGTGTGAGACACGTTAAATAAAATATTGTTGCATATACTTTATTGACGAAAAACCGAAATAGACAAATTATTAGAAGGAAATGCACCGTTGAACCTTGCTCAAGACCACTGTTGTCCACGGACGGCTCTACGATTTTCATCGTTCCGTCCTCGAGGAAGAAGCTGATTTTTACCACGCGAATGTGCGAAGCCACCTTCCATCTCTCTTGCACAGTCTCTTGGAAGTACGCTTTGAACATGAGTCTCTGAACAACGCAAGCGCGACGAAATGACGTAAAATTAATTACTTTTACTCTTTATAATTATTGTGTATATTTTTGTAAAATTTATTTACACTCTAAAAGGTAGTATGTGAACAGTTTTAATCTACGAGATCCTGATACCTGTCCATCAAACGCAAGCCACGGAGGAATTTCTGGCATTTCCCCCGGAGGATAAACGGACGAATAACGACTGTAAACGCTCGTGTCCGCTTTCTCGGACAAATAATAAACTCCTTCATGTATTTTGTCGAAATGATGCTTTTTGTGAAATCGGGTTTTAGCGAACTGCAAGATACATATAATCTTTGTAACACAAATCTCTTTGCACATGTGACAAGTTTCGTATATTGAGTTTTATGTATTTTACATTGGTTTATGTAATTTGTTTTCGCTGACGCACATAAACACTGATTCTTCTCTAACAGATAATGTTACTGATCGACGCGACATGTTTGTGGGTCAGTAATAATTGTATGTCACAGCTGTATCATATAAATGTCAAAGTACTTACGTTTTTGTCAAAGCTAAAGCCTGGAAGACAAGGTAACGTCGGTGCGCGTTGCATGCTGATAAAAATTCTATCAATTCGCAATTAAATTATCGCGTTAAATTCATTATAAAATGGCGCAAAGAGAGTTTACGATATTTGTATAAAAGCGACAAGAATGTCAACGATGAAGAACACTATATTTATGTCGCTACGTGTTTCCTTGGTGATCGTTGGATCTATACGATAATAAGCAACAAGGGCACGTACGGTCCTACGAACTTCGCGCGAGACACGATATCGTAGCTGTGTGTGTGTTGATTATAATTTCATATACAAATAACTATATGTATGTATGTATAACAGCATGACAAATATGACATAACAAAACTTTTAACGAATATGTTTATATTAATTTACTAGCTAAAGATTCGGTTTATTAAAATTACACAAAACGTATATCTGATGTATATGTTTTATAAGATATTTTATCTTATAAAATAATGCAAATTTTACATTGTAATATACTTATATTAATAAGATCATTTTCTAATCGTTTGTGCACTCGATAAATGCATCATTCAGTTTTGTTAGTAAACGAAGCAGTGTCGAAATGACTAAGGCAAAGAAAAAAAGGAACATATAGTACATATTACACTTTAAATGACTAACGTTTATGAGATTAATCACACGCGTAATACGCGAAAAATCGTTATATTCAGATCATTTCATTATATATTTTTTCAATCATTTCCTTAAACGCATCTTAACACAATAACATAAATGCCGCATCGAACAAAAGTATTTAATGTGGGTAAACATAGATACGATGGGCAGCGGAAAAAATGTTCGATGTTTCTCAATGTGCATTTAACTCAATCGCAATTAAATATAATCGTGCATAAATATTTTTTTCCAATTATAAATAGTTTTTTATTATTAAATGTATATGAATTTATTGTACATATATTTTACTCTTTTATATATATTAAATTCATGCATATAAGAAGTATTTAACACTTGTTTAATTAAACGTCCAGCGTTTAATTAGTTCAGGCACATTTTTTACCACAAGAGAAAAATAATTTGGTATAATTTTGAATTTGCCTCGCAAAAATTCAATTTTTTTATGTATTATACCAAGAAAATTGGCAAATTATCAAAGCACGTTAATTAGAATAAATCATTAAGCCCATCTTATGCTCAACAATCGCGGCAACGATTTGTATATTCAGATTCATTTCTTGCCATCGGACGGCGTAAGTACGGTTGCGTTAAATGAGACCGTTTAGTTGAACAATATTGTCAACAGAGTTCACCGAAATAGCGATACTCGAAACTTTCATTGGTTGTAAAAATTGTCAAGTGGGAATTTGAGAGGTCGTTTCGTCAGACAGACGCACAAGCGCTCAAATCTCCACTTTCTTTTCTTCTTGTTCTATTCTTTGACTTCCGGCTGTAAGTCGTACCAGCTGGTGATCGCCTTCGTAACATCGATCTCGCTTAATTTTACATGAATCTGTCCCATCACGTTACTTCCGGTCGAAAGCCAACCCTTTTGGGTACATACAGATATTTCTAACATGCGGGTGTTCAGATCACCCTGAGAAACTACATATTCGAATTGTTCGTCGAATGTTGGGTTACAATTATCCTTTATCACGACTGTTTTGCGCTTTGTTTCCTTGTGTCGGTCTGGCAGAAGATAGAGTTTCACGTACGGATCCGGTATATTGTGCGGATCATTTTGTGGGAGCGGGAGATTACTGTAACACGCGAATGAATTAACGATAGATACGAATTTAATTCGTCAATAATAAATACCAGATATATTCACACTTACGCAATTTTGTGCACAACAACGACAAGCTTCTGTCTCTGCACGCTGTAACGTAGAGTCAATTGTATTCTGCCCAATTTGGCCTCACCCAGAGAAGAGGTCACGCTTAGGTTTCTATGAACAAGATGAGATGAACTTTCAGAGATAGGAGCATTGGTGCTGAGTATCACATCTTCTTCTATAGCTGCTGATTCTTCAGGCAATAGCGCCGCACCGGACCCAGTGCTACGAGGTTGACTGTTGACCGACTCTTTCGAAGGATGCTTCTTGAGAGGACTAGGAGGTACTGTTAAAATATACATAGTTTGAGAAAATAATTTGGCGATTTGTATCTCTGGCATATCAATGTCAAGTGTTTTGAAATTATTTTTACAAATTTACTTTAAAATCGAGAAATTTTGTATAAAATTATTAATGCAATTCTACTTGCCACTAGAAGATAACATGTTACTAATGTTAGACTCCTGACGTTCGATTCGTTTGTTCAACTGATTGATATCGTGATCGTCATCATCTTCTTCGGAAGTAGGCTCAGGTTCTAAATATTTCAAAATCTGTAAGAATAGGTTGTTTTGATAAAAAAAATATTTAAAGTTATCGAGATGAAGTTTGTTCCTGTTTATATAAACTTTTCTATCGCTTACATTCAATGACATTGACAGTACGAGCTTGCTGTCTGACTCGGCCATTTGCAAATCGAACGGCTGTTGAGTAGTTTCGAGATTATTCTTCTCCAAAAGCGAGGAAAGATTGTAACTCATTTCCCCGACTATCGTGGCAGTTTTCTCATCTGTAATCTACAAGAACGGAATAACACTTGTTCAATAACAAGATAAATCTGATGATTCATATCATACATTATGTGAAAACAAACTTTTATAAATAAAACTCCAGTTTCAGGGTTGCTAACTAAGAAAGTAAATCCTTGCTCCCACACTGGATCACAGGAACGCGGTACGATGGCCGTTCTTTCTTTATTTCCTCCGACGCTCGCTTCCAGATAGACATCGGGTTGTTTATTTCCTCGAACATACTACGCGCGCATAACATTTTAAATTAATCGTTCTGTTGTACCAATATCTCTTGCATTCGCGTTTTTATGTAACTTTAACTGACGTACCGGTAAATTTTTAGCAGAATCGACGTAGAGTATGAGAAGGGCCGTGCTCATCGACGTAACTCTAAGTTCTTGAGTTTCTATTAAAGCCTGCATAAAAAATTAAACATTATTATACGTACGGTTGTTAACAGAAGCGCATACACACACATTTTGTTTTTACTTACAGCTCTCAAATCAGCGGGATCTTTTGAGAGTTGCAGCCATGTTAATCGCAAATGAAGCATACCATGCTTTGCCTCCTCCAAAGAGACCCACTGCAATAAAAGACAAATTAATAAATTGATTAAAATCGAATTTTTCTTACGTTCTCAAATACATTTCGTACTCACTGTATCAATTGTGCCCTTTTTTTTTACCCGGTTAACTTCAATGGTAGCTCTGTTGCGCACAATAAAATAAAAACAATTTCAAAAATAGTTTTCTCCACTAAATCTTAGAAATAAATTTATTCAAGAGCTTCAAATGTATGCATTTAGTAATGATGATGATAGCGGGATGATTGGATTTATGTACAAATATCATATTCGTAATACGGTCGTAAAGCTTTCATGCAATAATGCGATTAAAGTTTTTATATACTTTTTAAAAAGAGTTTTAAATAGTGCAATATAAAAATATATCTTACGCACATTATGTATATATATTTGGAAAACATGCAACATTCCACAGCGTTACACTTTATTGCGTAGAGAAAAAACCAGACATTTCACCGTTTATTCAATCAAGAGTAATGTGGTGACAACAAATGCAAAATTCTTTCATTTTTTAATGTTTTTTTTGAATATTTTTTAAATATCATGCATCACAGATATGCAATTGCTTATATTTCAAATGTGCTGCTGTTACTTCACAGAAGTAATCAGAAAAAAAATGCAGCCTTTAAGCACAATCTATGATAGAGTGAACAATAGAGTACATACATCCGTACTACTTTACATTCTATACAAGTCTTTGTTCGAAATGCATTATCGATCTGTTTTGGAATTTTAATACTGTACTGGTTTATATTCAGCAATACCTGCCAAGTGGGTCATCTTGACCAGCGTTGTCTTTGTCAAAGAGCTGGGCAACCACCGTGTTGTGGGCTCCCAAGCCCTCTTCCACTACAAACTGTCACCATATAATCTATTTTAGTTGCTTTTCTTATTAAAAGACGTCACCTAATCACTCCGAATAAATTAATTAATAAACACAACCAAACCATCCAAAGAAAAAATATTTTTATTACAAAAATTATTGAAAAAAAATAGCATAAGGTTAAATCAAATTTGTATTATTCAACGTATTAATATGATTTTTGAATATATTAATGCAATTTACACGTGTTCTATTAATATATATTATACGTATATAATATATAAACTGGTGACAAAAAAATATACATATTAAATTGAAATTGAAACATAAATGTATCATATATCTTACATGATGTTTCAATTTTACACATATTATATATATCTTGTCATGAAAATAAAAACAAATTAGAAACATTCGTGCAACACGTTGTTTTTTTTTGGCCAAGCTATCGTATCTGCAAGGCAGTAAAAGAAATTTGTTCAAAAACAAAGATCTAGATCTAAGAGATTATAACTTAATTGCACGTAACACACATATTACACAAATATTACGAGCTAAAACATGCCCGAACAGTGTAACACCGAAAGCTTCAATAGATAATTAATCCATAGTTTGTTAGTGATGCACAAAAGCACGTTGTGCAAATCATAATGTTACTACCTGCCAAGGAAATCATCACATACACCTGGGACATTTGGATCCCAATCCCAAAGTGATACCACAGCTTCTTGCATATTGCATGAAGTGATCATAGCCTGTGTGCCAATATTATATTGTATACCAAATATAAAAGTGAAATATATTATCTCTTTAAGAATATTTTTAAAGAGTATCTGTCACTCGTGATTTTGCTTACTTTGTTGTAGCGCTATACATATGTACTATCAAATGAATCTTGAGAAAATGAAGATATACACATATGAAAACTTAATTCTCTATGATATATACAGAATCTGAAACAATGTCTGCAATATATGTCGTCAAAAAGAATAAATCAAGTAACTTCATATAATACGACAATTTTTACGTTAATCATAAAGCATAGAAAATTAAAGAAAATCAATGCGAAAAAGAAATTGGTGACATAAAACGAAGTAAACCCAACATGCATTCTCAACTTTTACCAAATATAATTAAACCAACAATTATAAACGTCGTTACACACCAGCATGCGACAGAAGCTTCTCCACAGATTGACAGGACACAAGTAGAATGAACTTTTAATAAATAATTTTCCAAACAAATTATATATACATTTTGCAATAAAAAAATGGCAGAAAAAAATTCGTAAGAAGAAAATTATTAGCAAGATTCATATATGTTTTTATGAGATCTTTTGAAATGTGAATTTTTTTTCTGTGTGATCAAAAGTTATGTGAACGCGAAGTATATGAATAATGAAAAAAAAAACATAAATGTTGTATATATAACTGTACCTTCCAAGTTTTTCGTCGCCCTTAGTGTCGTCATAATCCCACAGCAACACAGTCACTTGTTGTGCGAGGGCTGAGGTCACGGCACACTATAGTCCCACATAATATATTGCAAATCACATACACACATACATACCAACATAATATGGAATTAAATTAGATTAACAAATAGATTAAAATGTGTATCCTGTATGTAACAGCTCGAGAAAGGCGGGACATTAATCAGTAGCAAAGAAATAGGAGATGTAATCATAGAAATCGTTTTAAAAGTATTCATAACTAGAAATTGTGTGTACGTATGTGAATTGTATAAGCAGATGATATCTGCAGCCATATCTGAACAATTATTATTCGTCCACTTAATGAGAGTGTAAATATAATGCAAGGAAGAAATATGTGAAATAATGTATTAGTGTACAGAAAAATTTGTATCGTCAACTCGAACAGATCGAGATGATAACATATGAAAAAGATGCTTTCTAAATTGTGGAATATTTTCTCTTACCACACAGAAGACCTTGTATCTCGTATAATTTTTTTTTTAAGTGTATTTTTGTATATATATATATATATATTTAGGTTGCGTTAAAGCACATGCATTAAACGTTTGTTAACATTTCGCGCTCAACTAAGTGCGTGACGTAGCACATACCTCGCACCAGAAATCCCATTTTGGATTAACGGTATTGTCAATTGTCTTGGTTCTGAATTCTTGAGCGCCGACATTTATAATGGCATACGGATCGGACTTTCCCTTACCCAACATTCCAATATCTTTTTTCATCAAATGCTTAGCTTCCACAACATGAATTCTCAAAACACCCTGATATAAAAAAAGAGAAAACATTAAATATAAAATTATCTCATAAAGAATATGTAAGATATGTACGCAACGTGCCGCGCACATGATGACTATTTCTTTAAAAACTTACTTCAGGTTCGGGAACTTTTAAAGTCTCCATTGGTATTTCTTCGCTTAACGGCACGATTATTTTGTTCGGTAATACAACAATAGCTGCTATTTGTTCGACGATTGTTTTCCTTAAAATTTCACTGAAACAAAAAACATTGTGATTTTAGATATTTTTTTTATTTATGTACCAGATGATAATATTAAGAAATGACTTTAAATAAGAGATCGCGGATACATACTTGAATCCAGGTAAATCCAACACATCAGCCACTCCTATCAAGTTAAAGTTGATACTAGGATTGTTCAAGTAGAATATCTGTACGCCTCCAATTAATGGCATTACGGACAACATAGGTTTCATGACAACGCGCACCAAACCACGAATCTGAAATAGAGAATTTTTATTTAACACTGCAAAAATATATTTTGCATGTGTGGACGTGTATTTGAAAATTGTTAGTATATTTACTTGAAAATCCTTAATTCCGCCTTTAATGTTCCCGACGAAGAAAGTAATATCACAGTCACCAGCGTACCTACAATTTATTAAAAATGTTTTATTATTAATTTGTTCTAAACACTAATGTACACTTGCAAAAGACGTAAACTACATACATGACGTCGGCATCTAAAATGATCTCATTTCTCGATGTATTTTTATCATAAACTTTGATTCCATAAATTTTAGGCGGCTATAAAAAAGTTGTTTTACATAAAATTTTTTTTTTAATTTAAATTACCACAAAAATAAACGTAAAGACTGACGAAACTTACAATACGACCTAAGACTAAACGATCGAATTGAAAACCTTTGATTTTATATTCCGTGAGCTTCTCAACAATCGACGGTTCTATGGTCTGTTTGCACAGTTGTCGAACGAACTGATTCATGCTCGGCCACACTTTGTACAAAATCTAAAAATTACAAAATAATCGTGTCGTATAAAAACTAACTTACATCTCCCTGTAATTCTTGAAAGAAACTATAACAAATTATATAACGAGAATATAATTTTTACAACACATAAAAATATTACACACGTACTCTGTTGAGCCACTCGGCTCTGTCGAAATCAGGAAAGTATACCCACGAGGGTAGTTCGTCTATTCGACTGACAATTAATTCCTTTTCTTTGGCCAGTACACTGGCCTGTGCTGTGATCGTTCTCAGCTCGTTGTCCTTTTTTCGTTCTGACTTCCACACAGAAAACGCAATCGGTGCAATTAGCCAGGCTATGCTGAGATTGAAGTATCCCCATCCCCAGATGACACCGGCCGCTGTTAGTTTCATCAAGAACGATATTGTCAGCGAATTAACGTTCATGTACGGCCATGTGTTCGGCTTAGAAACTTTGTTAGAAGTGTTACTCTCCGATGATTCTCCTTCCATTGTTGTTAATTTTTAGTTTTTTTTTTATTGGACGTTTTTATTATCTCTCGGATTTTTCTGCAAATAGAGAAATAACGTATTTGTTTTTTATTGAAAAATGAAGCAGTATTACTTAGCCAAATATTCTACACGTTGTGCAAAACACAGTCATAATTTGGCAACGCTTTATCTTCATAATACGCAATTATAACGTAACGTAATGAGTGCGTAAAAATTGCAACGAGTTATTCATGTGTGATCGACATGAGAAACAAATTCTTTTGTAACCGCTCGTTTCTTTTCTTAATCTCATAACACGACGATAAAACTTTTTTTAAAGTTTTTTATGGCTGAGTTGAGACAGCTTTGCGCAACCATCGCCGAAATCGATTCTTTGAACACGCGTATAAAATCCGTGTGTCCAAAGATATGCGTTTCTTATTATTTCTTGTGAAACGCGCATTCAGCCGAAATCTAAACATAGCGAAGAAGTGTGCAAATTTCAGATAAAGTCTAGCATTGTATATTTTTACTGTGGGTATGTTCTCAGAGCGATTTGCGGACCAAAATCAGAACGTGAAATTGGAGCACATCGAATATCAAATCTGATGAATTCCAAAAATAAATGGAGAAGGAACTTGCTATATTGAACTTGTTCTTGTAACTACATGTTACAACACTGATCTATTAATAAACGTTAACACAATCTAATTGAGAGCAGAGATATTGTCTGTTTACAATAATATTTAACAAATATTTCTTTCTTTCCATGTTTATTATCTCATTAATTTCTCATATGTTTTTTTATTCATAAAAATATAAAAACTACAATTAGGGATATAACAAAAAAAATAAAGTTAATATGTTTGCTAATGTAAATTAATCATTTGATAAATATTGTTTACATAAGCTCTTATAAAGTTAAAAAAAAAGTAGTTATATTGTTTTAATTTTTGTAAAAAGTTTTAACGACTTTTTAAAGGTGACTTAGAGTCGTACAAAAGGAAGTCGTAAGTAATTCTCGCATACCAAAGTGGTTAGCTCTATTACAAGATCAGAGATTCGCCCTTGAACGGATTCGCCTTCTCTCTCTTAAAGGTGACGTGGTGATGACTTTTGCTAAAATCGGATTAAATTCGCGTTGTAAAAAAAGATAAAAACAGAACAGCAGTTTCTTGCTGCGACTAGAAATACGAAACTTAATAGATGCAGATTGATGCAAATATTAATGAGAATAACAAGTGAATTAAATTCACTGCTGAAAATATCCAAGACACGCGATTACAATAGCTTGATCTATCGCAAGTAATTTGTATTGTAACACAAATTTATTAGATCGCCAGATGTAAGCCAATGAATTTCCCTCTCGGGGGAGGGCGACACCCCGTTTATTTCGATCGAATGCAAAATCCAGCACACGTCAATACATCGTGTTACCGTAAAAATTCGTTTAAAAAAAATGCGGTTGTCCGCAAAAGTGTCGATACGTTACGAGCAATGCGCACACACGACAATGACACAACAAACATGCGGTCGTTACGTTCGTTAGAAGCAATTGAAGCAATAAATCGCGTACACTTGAAATCAGACAACATCGGCATGTGCGTATTCTGTTGTTTTTTTTAGCGATGACAGCGAACCAAACACACGCGCGATCGTAACGACTACTGCCAACCTGACAACCACCAGCCAGCTGTGGCGCGACAGATGCGGAATCGCGTGACGTTTCACGTGCGCACGCGTAAACATCGACGCGACCATGTTTCGCGTGAGCTTCGAATCGTTTTAAAGGTCTGTGTCTCTTTCCAAGAAATTGATTAAAGTAAAAGGTAATATGTATGTAGAACTTCAATCGCAGACACAAAAAACTTGCATGAAAATTTGAAGTTATCAAAGCGGAATCTTTTTTGTTCAAATATAAAATTAAATTATAAGTTGACCACAGTGTTTGTTTTGTTTTAGTCGGGATAATCAGTGCGAGCGGCGCAGGTCGTAAGGTGCTGCCATCGCGCGATACCTCGTTGCGACATCTCGCATGACGGCTGAATTCAATCGAGTCGAATTCGTCGGGTCGAACCGACCGACGTCACCCGGAAAGACGATATACGCTCGTGGTCGCGTGTGCGAGCGATTGCACGTCAGCTTGCTGGAGAGGAGCAGTGCCTTGAAAACAACCCGCGTTAGAAAATTGCGTTCAGTAGCGAGGCGCGCTCCGCGCCGGGTGGACGAATTGCTGTTCGACTGTCAAGTGCGAACGAAAAACATACGTTTGTTCGACGCGACAAGGTAATGCACACGCATATTTCTCTCTTCCCCGCGAAAGAGCAAACGACGAATTGATTGATCACGCACCGGGTACAACAGCCGCGGGTTCAACATGTCCATGAAGGTGAGTTGCTGGCGAAAACCTGACGAACCGTGGATATGTATCACACTTGTCCGTGCTTCTCCTTCGAATTTTATCGATGCTGTGCTTTTCGAAGGTCGTGAGCAGCTCTCGATGAATACAATGGAATTGATGCTTGTTTGTTTTTTGATTTGTTTTTTAGGTTACTTCTTAAGTTTAGAGCGCACTTCGAGAATTTATGTGAACAAATTTCTAGTGAGATAAATTTATGTCGTCATTTGCGAGAATAGTTAATGAAAACATAAACTGTTCCTTTTTTCTCAAGAGGAAAAGAAAGAGCCTCGGTTGTTTTGAGATTGACCCGTGACACTTATTATTTTCATTATCTCTCATTGTGCCGTTGTGACGTTGAACGTGATTTGCGTATTAGACGAGCAAAAATAAAAACAATTCTAGACAGATATCCGAGCAGTTAAATATACCGTAAGATTATGTATCTTATCGTTTATAGAGCGCATTTTATTTTCCGCCTGTCGGCACTGAATTGCGCGCACACCTGCGAGCGCCGATTAAAAACGAAAGGTGAAGTCTTACCGCGCCGCACGAGGCGCCGTTTAATCACTGCTGTATGTGTGTGTGTGTGTGTGTCAGATATTTTTCAGCAGAAAGCTGACCGCAAAACGTCAACGTTTCAGCTCGCTTTGCTTTTTAATAATAATTGAAATACAGAACGCCTTAGTATATTGTACAAATAGTTTATTACCGTCTCCAAGCGAAATATCATTTTTGTTGTATTGTAATTTAATTCGTCTGTGAGTGCGCACTTAATGATTAAAAAATTCCAAAGCTTAATTGAACAAATATCGACCGATGTTAAATTCGTGACACACTTATAAATATCGAACGCTACAAAAAGTTCGCTCGCAACCGGTCGCGTCAACTTTGGCGAGTGATTTTTAACAACCGCACGAGAGTTTCGTTAAATTCTCACAATCTCTCTATCTACACGCTGTGTTGCGCAAGATTCGATTCTCGAACGTAATCGTTGATAAACGATTTCGCAATCGATAGTCGCGTATATAATCAAAAAGCGAGAATGTACTTAATACAAGTATTAGAACGTAGTCTCATCCTCTCCTCCGGAGGCGCGCTCGGTAAACAACCAATGAAATGCGCGACCCTTTTTTTTTTTTTACAGCGCGATGCCGCGATGTTTATCGTGCGGAAGCGACCAATGAAACGCCCGCCCTTTTATTCGGCGCTTACGTCATGTGTCACACGTGCAAGACACCACTACCTTTTGTATACAACGCGTGATACAAACACGTGATGTAACATAGAAAAGAGAGAGAAAATGATGATGATGATGATGATGGTGGACGCGCTGAAATCCTGGCGGTAAAATTTTTCCGCGCCATTGAGCGCGCGCAACCCAACGGTAACCCGCGTTTCTGTGCAATTTTACGTTTGCGATCCGTGACGCGCGTCCGGAATCGGCGAATCGGATTCCCCCGGCGAACTAACGGATTAGACTAAAGTTACAGATATCGCGCGATCCACAGACCCATTTTCCGCCTCGAGTGTAGAATTCCTCGAAATGCGTTTCGGGACCGAGAGTTCCGTTAGGGAACATAAATTCGCAAGAGCACCACTTGTTGTGAAGAAGGTACATACAACGTATATATTCATCGAGATATCGTTTTGATCGTTGCATCAATGTTGCATGTAGTCTTTTGTGTCTTAACGCCAGAAAGAAAGCAAGTACAACAATAAGACATTTGTCTCGACGCTTCCCGCATTCGTGTACATGTCTCGCTTCTCATTTTTCGTCTCACCGACAAAATAAAAAAAAAAATACAAAAAAGGAATTCTATTAGCATGTCAATAACTCGATTGTTCGTTTCAGAAAGAGTCGCCTTGGGACGTGGAACTGCACTTGTCGGCGGCACGTGGGGACGCCAAACGTCTGCGTATTTTATTGGACTCCGGACGCGTCCACGTCGATTGCAAAGACAAGGTCAGAGAAGAATAATTCGTCATTGCGAGAATCGAGAGAGTAATTCGCCGACGAACGAAACAACACGCGTTACGCACGATCGGAAAATGGAATAGCAACGGTCTCTATTGAAGTACATGCGAAAACGTTTGTTCCCTCAGCGAGAGAACGAACGATAACGTTGCCTCTTCTGAAACGTACAAACGTACGTCGGAGCGAATTGATTAATTTACGATCGGACCGTGTTTTACTGTTCGGAGATAAAAACTGAAGGAGGAATCGCCTCGTGATATAAAACGGCGATTTCGCAGCAAAAAGCGTGATTTACCGGCAATTTTCTCTTCTCGCTGTCGGTCGGCTCATTATGCAAATGACGAAGAGGAGCGAGCGAGAAACGCTTTATGTACGCGCTTCTCTCGAAAGTGGTTTATTAGATCACACGCGGACACTAATCGTGCCACTTTTCGGTTCGCACGAGCGTTTTGCACGTCATATTTTCGCGAGCTCATTCGTATGGAATCGTGTCGGTTGTCAAGATCGGATCGAGTGGCGGATCTCGTTCGATCGGCGAGCTTCGATAGCGCGTTCCAGGATGCTGGCTATTCTTTTCTTCCTCTTAAAAAAAAAAATCGAAGCTTCGCACGTGTTTTATCGGATAAGGAAATAACAAAAAACATCTCGATTTTTCTTTTTCATTTTTGTTCCTTTTTTACACACAAATTATTGCTGTGGTAATATAAGATTTTATCGCTGTCGCGCACTGACTCACCTTTGTGTTACACACTTAGGACACTTAGCGTATCTTAATAGCTTGTGAGAATCAATTAGAAAACACACGGCATACATTTGCCGGGTAACGCGTTCATCGGCGTCAGGCGAGTTTCGCGGCGAATTGTTCGAGCAAAGTGTTTTTGCAAACAGTGTCGGTGACGTTGTTTGTTTGTTTGTTTTTTTTTCCAGGACGGTACGACGCCTTTGATATTAGCCGCAGCTGGTGGTCATCTCGACGCCGTGACCGAGCTGTTGCATCAAGGAGCGGATCCTAATGCTAAGAGACTGGTGAGTTTTTATCCTATGACGGCTGAGAAAAATTCTCGCGTGTAAAAGCAGCCAGCTTTATGTTTGTAAATAAAAATGTGTAGAATTTCTGTTCTTATTTGTTAAAACACTGCTGTTTGTGAAACTTGCCTGCAATTTTCAATTAAATGCTCTGAAAGAGAGAAAGAGGAAGAGAGAGAAGCAGTTGTTTATAACTGAGAATAACACGAACATTATCAGCTGATTTATCTATCAAACAACTTATCTCTCACTAAGATTGTACAGGATGATCGTTTGATGATACACGTGATATTTTTCAACAACTCCGTTCCTTTGCAAACACAAAAGTGATCACATTATTTACACAAGCAAACGTACTGTAATTCACGGTTGGTTGTTTAACAAGTTTTTCGAAATCTTTTAACTGAAACTTGTGAGTGAGCGCGCTTCTTATTTAGAAATTCTCTTTATAAATAAAGCGTGTTTCAAAAGTGTCGCAGTTTCGAAATAGAATCTGTAAAACTTCCTGGTCTCTTAACGCGCTGCGTCTTTTTAAAGCACGAACTTTGACGAGAGACATAAAAAGCAAGTCGTCGAGAACGAAGGCATCAGCTGCCGGATTCATTCCTGTTTTAAGTGCCTCGTCGAGGATTTATCGTCAAGCCCACGCTTCGTTCTCTCTTCCTCGATGTCTCGTGCCGTCCAAGAGCACGGCATTGTATGTAAATTGGTGACAAGATTGCCAGCGTTTAACGAACCGACGTTACGTCGTATATTTTAGGAAGTAAAAGAGTTCGAGAAGTGTAACGCGAAATTAAAAGGCGAAAAGAAAAAAGCATCGAGAAATGAATTTCAATTGTATTTTATATTGTTTTTTTATATTATAAAGTTCACACATATATCGTTACATCGTATAAATATGTACTTTGATTTATAAAAATGTTAAATGATTGTCAATTGCGTAGGGATTACTTGGAAATGCGATCGAATATAGAAATGTAGTCAACGATCGAAGTTGATCACATCATTTGCGTTTCTGTCCTAAGATTGACCATAAGCGGTGACAACGTCATCGCCGGAGAATTACGCAAACGTTCGTTAAAAACTCGTTTGTCCTCTTTTACGCAATCAAGCGGGATTAAGATTTAGGGATTATTTTCATCGACGATCTCCGGCACGCAAACACGATCTTTTCTAAAGTACAGTTTCTTGAGACCTCGTTACACATGCGTAATTACATCTCGTATCAGTTTTCAACTCGTCAAAGCATATAATTGTTACAATTTGTTAGTAAACTTTAAGAGAAACAAACTCTTATAAGAATAAACTTTTTACAGATCGAGGAGAAGCAGAAAAAGAGAGAGATAATGATTAACATAAAAGGTCGAAAGACACTTTGAAAGACCTCGGAATTCACAGGAAATATTTCGCCGAAGCTTCTCGACGGTTGTTCTTTCGCGTGGCGAAACCACCTTTTTTTTCAGCGATGACCCGGAAACATTTATAACGCGGGCGATTTGCAGTATAAATATCGCGACGACGTGAGAAACGCAGACAGAGAAAGAGAGAATCAAACGAGAATAATCCAAGGTTGTGTCTAAGTGAAGCAATAACACACTTGAGTTTGTGTTACAACACAACTACTCTCGTGCGCGCGTGAACGAAGTTCGCGTGATTCTAAATATTTCCTCTTAATAGCGGAACGCCTGTGTGCAAAACATGCAACTAGCATGGTAAACGTGAGTTGAGGAAATTATCGCTGACACTGTCTCTATAATCTATCTGTGAACGTGTTTTCCGCGCCGCCGTATCGAGATGATTACGTCTCCGAGCAAAAAGCCCAGTCGGTCATAATATCATCGTTTATTAATAACAAATAATTAGTAGATAGTTTTTGCGTTTGTCTCTCCTTTTTCTAATTGGATTCCCACTTAAGCGAGAAGCGAACTCTATTTTGCTATTTTTCATTTTAACACTTACCTATCTGTATCTTGCATTGTGCGTTTGCTGTTTCAGAAAACGATTTTCAGCATGATTTTATGAGAAGTATTTTGCGTAGTCTACAGATTTGCCGTTTGCGCTTTTTTTTTCAAATGTAACAGAAATATCGCCGATAGAAATTTAAAAGAAAACAATGGTTTTTACATTGTCTATAAATTCCATACGCGATACTATTGATCGTCTAAAAATGGACGATACTCGCGCGGGTGAATGACACCTATCGGGTCACACGACAGAGTCTCCGATCACTCGTAGATCTTAGATAATTTTGAGCGCGATGTTCGCTCTCGTTGAACAAAATGCTGTAATCGTTCGAGCAAAATAATTTTTATATTGTCTTTGTGAATTATGTCATTTTTTCCCGTTTATTTGCCAAGTGAAATAATTTGCATTTGGTTTCAATTTTCAGAGACGTGTTCGGGACGTTATGGTGTCTTGAGTAATTTCAGTTTACACGACGAATACATTTGATCCGGACCGACCGGATAGAGTTTTGCTCATTCTCGCACGACCGCATTATTGAGATACGGCGAAGCGGAGAGGTGCCGGCGAGGTGTCGTCGACCGCGAATTTTCATCGGCAAGATTTACCTGTCTAAACCGACAAGTTGATCGTCGCGTTATAGAATTTCTGCGGTATACACCAAAGGATAGAACGCGAGAGAGATATATTGCTACGACGTCCCCCGCTTTGTTCGCCACGCTTCACGGCACATGTAACTTCACGTCGCGCGCCGTTCGTTTCCAGACGAATATTTCGCAAACAAAATAATCTGTCCGTTCGGTCAATCAGATCGTACAACTGGAAACAACTAGCGCGCGATCGTTGATATGTAAAAAGAGACTTCTTCAAATTTCTGATTTCTCTCGGTTTCTTTGTTCCGACTTTGTCTATTCCGTTAGTCTTTTTACGACAGTGAAAGTCTCGGCGTGACGGATTACCGATAAAATGTTTTTCTTTTTTTATCTCTAGTATTGTTCTCTTTTGCGCGCGTTTTGCAGCGTTGATTTGATTTTCAAATTCGTTCATACAGGAAAAAACATCGAGCTTTCACCGCG
>QVOA01012835.1:0-12786 GCA_014825685.1 Pseudomyrmex cubaensis | reverse complement strand
GAGATAGTGAGGAAGCACGCGAACAACGGAAAAAAATTTATGTACTTTTTTGCTGGTAAAAACACAAATTGTATTAAATATATATATATAAATTAATCCGAGAATTGTTTCAGTAATAAATTGTTTTTTTAAAAGGCCTGGCGTATCCTGGACTGGTTGCTTTTATTATAGTAGAGCTCTCGGCGGATATTCTCGATTTCGTGGCGCCGCTTAACGAATCTCGTCCGCGGAATTTAATATTTGTAACTGAGTATTTTGTCGATCAACAAAGATACTTCTATCTGATAGTGTGTCACATGACTTTGGCTGGTGCTGTAGGACTCGTGAGTGTCATAACCGATGAGACGTTCTTCTTTGCATATATTCATTACATCTGCGGTATATTTGAGGTTGTTGGGTAAGATAGATTACGTTAAAAATAATAAAAATTTACTTTTTAATATTACCTGGAACTTATTTAATAGACAAAGTGAAATAAAGTGCAGACGCGTTGTTGCAGATATAGAATACACAATTCGTTGAATTGTGTGTCGATGTTATCCACGGCAAATAGGGAAAAGATCATTCGTATGAATGTAATTGACGCTATAGAAACTCACAAAAAAATCATCGAGTCTGTAACTTTCTTTTATATGATATACAAAATGTGTTTGAATATAATAAGTGCTTTTACATTATAGTTATATTGTTACAAGTATACGATACGATGTTTATATATTTTTATTATTAATCAAATTCTCAGAATTAAGAAAATAGTTTTGACGATTAAGATTTTTTTTTTTTTCACTGTTAAAGGTTCTTTGAGTACGTGATGGAAGCACACAAGCAATCTTATTTCGTTTTAATGATTCTCGGCGTAGCTTCTCTGAGTGTTAATTTATTACGTGTAAGTAAATTTGGACGTGTATGTGCGCGCACCGAGTATTATTTGTATACTTTATTTATATAAACGTACTTACAGTAATACTATAAATATTTTAATTGTATTAACATGACATTTAAGTGCGAACAGCTTGAGTTTTTGCATTTTTCAGCTTTTTCAAGTTATAATAATACCGGATGAAAGAAAACAGTTAGTTATTTATGTGGTGTTTCTTATTGGTCATTTTTATTATATGTTTATACTGCAGTACATGGGACAGAAAGTTACAAATAGCAGTATACAAGTTTACGTAAAAGCGTGAGTATTAATCACTTAAAAGTTACCAAGCAATCTGCTGGTTTGTGCGCATGATTGCGATGTTACATTCGTAATTTTTTTTATAAATACTGTTATTTGTGCATTCTAAAATGGACAATACTCGCTGAAAGTATATATATATTATTAAACATATATTTTGTAAAATTCACGGCACTTCCCTCGATTGTTTTTAAAACTAAAAACACTATATCACAAAATTAAAACACGCAGAATATCTCGACAACTTTTAGATGTGATACACAGTGGTACACGACGCCCGTGCAAATACAAAAATTGCTGTTGTTTATAATGCAAAGGAGCATGAAATCCTGCAAGTTTGCTTTGGGCTGTATTTTTCCGGTGTCGCTGGAACACTTTACCACGGTAACTTGTGTTGCGGATTTGTGTTGACGATCTAATCATTTCCGATTCACCACAGTGTTTGCCACGAAATAACAAATCTATTTTCTTAGCTCGCGAACACGTCGGTATCTTACTTTACAATAATTTACTCCGTGCAAAAATGGAACTAACAAAAATATGCGAAGAAATAGCAGCTGCGAGGTAGTGTTCTCTATAAATCGAAAATAAATGATCGTTTCGGAACATTGTTTTGTAGCGAAGATATATCCAGAAAAGTCAGCATGATTTCGTAAAGATTTTGTCATGCATTCTACAAAATAACTTTTGTTTATTGTAGTAATAAATAATAACAATTTGCACATTTTAAAATCTCTTATTCCACTTTTGGTGTGACATTTCTATATTGAATTACTCTTATTGCACTTTAAGTAATTGAAAATGTGTAATAATCGTAACCGTGGTAAAACATGAGCAATGAATTTAATTGTTAATGTTACGAGTACAACTCTCTCTCTTTTTTTTTAAAACAAAAATAAACAAAGTGCAACGTTTTACCTTATGTGTTGTACATTATCGCCAATGAGTTCAGGTCGTGAAACGAAATCGAGTTATAGGAACAGATGTTACTCCCAGGACGAATTAAATGTGAATGCAACACGCCTGGCCAATATAGACGCTCTTTTCGTTATTGCGCACGCGTCTCTCCGTTAGTCCAAGAGGGAAAACCATCGCTTTATTATTCGTCGCTTTGGAACACCCGGGACACGGTAATTTGCACGTAATTTAAGCAATTTGGATAGTTACAGACTCATAAACATCGGATGAAACAACGGATCTATAGACTATTCTCTGAAAAGAATGTGTGAAATAGAAAAGTCATTAGCTCTACTTTCTTCTAATAGCTTTGTAATTTCGAGTAATAACTGCAATGGAAAGTAAAAAACTGTTCGGAAAGACGTAATAAAGTATTTTTAACGGTTGGGTTAGATCTCATTTTTGAGATTGTCGTGCGAACAAACGTATCGCGATCATTGAATATGGACTTTGCAGGAAACCGCTACTACAATATACATCGCGTTCTTTTATCCTCTGTCGGCTTGTGGCCGTATCAGGATCCGAGAATGAAAAAATTTCAGAGAGTTATTTATTTCATCGTGCTCGCCTCTTCTATTGTTGTCCAGGTAAACAATCAGATTTAGAACACATCTAAAATCATTATCTTCTTAAATTTTTGAACAACGCGCATGTACGTCGCCGTAACTGTACTTTCATTTTTAAAGTCGATGGATCGAGAAAAATCTCACACCACACATTTACTTCGTATATGAAAAAACGTACATTGTTAATAACAATAAAATAATAAAATATTTATCCATCAGATATTCTCTATATTAAATTGTATTCAATATCAAACCGACAGCAATTACTAACCGCATGAAAGAGTTCAATTTTTTAATCCTCTTACTAGCATAGCATTTATATGGCGAAGATTTTGTTATTGAAAACAATTTTACATCTATATTAATATGTTTGTGGGCGAATTATTCGACAGTGTTTTAATAGCGAAGAGTTAAGTGTTTTTTTAATTATTTTTAGCTAACACCATTTTTTACAACTGAGTACAGTCTGGAGCTTCTGCTCAAAATTCTGTCATTTGCTATACCTTGCATGGTTTTCATTTTAAAATACATTTCCTTCATTATGAACAATGAGTCAGTAAGTCGAAAGTAATTACATTTACAAAATTAGCCAACACAAAGTAATTTTATTTAATATATTCCTTTTATATTACACAACTAAAGAGAAGATTTTATATATGTTGTAAATTAAAATGATAAAATTCGAAAATTTTTCATAGATGAGAGCACTCTTTGAATATATTGCGAGCGACTGGAATTTGGTGCGGACCGAAGTGGAGTTTGAAATTATAAAAAAACATTCCGATTTTGGACGGTTCTATACGTTGCTTTTCACATGTGAGAAACGCGATTTCGCTATTATTTTCGACGCATTTTAATCAATTAATATCTCACTGTTTTTCTATTAGTTATTTACTTCGGAATAATAATAGACGGATATTTATTTTAAAAATTTGCAATGTTGCAAATATTCTATTAAATTAATTGATAAATACGTGACGAATTTCGTTTCGCGCGCACTTTTAGGGACGGTGTACTCTAGTCTATCCGGTTACGTGATGATTCAATTTATACCGGATTTTCTCGACATCGTAGCTCCGCGAAACGAGTCACGACCGCACAACATACCTCTTACTGCGGAATACTTCGTCGATCAGCAGAAGTATTACTTTCCGATTCTGCTGCACATCGACGTTGTAGCTCTCATAGGTCTGACCGTTGTGATGTCCACCGAATCTTTATCCGCGGCCTACATCCAGCATGCCATAGGAATGTTCGAAATCGCCAGGTAAACATCTCGAGTCAGCAGGTAACTCTGACGTCTCTATACGATAAAGCGAACAATGTTTGTTACTTATATACAATAATACGCGAAATGTTTTACTTTCAAGCTACAGAATAGAGCACGCGTTCGACGAGACGTTTGACGCAATGAAGCCAAGCAAAATTTGCTCGTACTGCGCGAACATAATAAGCGCCGTGATCATTCACAAGAGAGCCATGAAGTTGGTGCCTTGCGTAAAATTTTACTTTAAACTACAATTTTTGTTTTTTCGAAGTTTATATATTACGATTAAAATTTTTATTGTCAACCAATAAACTACGAATATGTACACAATGTCTCTGTTTCTTTAAGTTTCTGCAAGTTTTTAATGTCCAGCCTGTCGGTGTCGTACATATTTCTGGTTGCCTTTGGAATCGCGTCTTTGACCGCAAATTTGCTTCACGTAAGTTCATTATCATGTTGTTGTATCGCGCGTATTTGCATTTGATTCAGCAACCGTGTGAAGTCACCACAGCTGAGATTTCTTATCATAGCTCGTTTTAGCTTCGCAATCGGGATTTGTAAACAATATCGAAGAGGTGCTCGTCGCCTCGATCTTCGTTTTCGGCCACGTTTATTACATATTTCTGGGCAATTACACCGGTCAGAGACTGATCGATCACAGCACCGATGTGTTTCACCGAATGTGAGTAATCTATTTTCGCGCTTACATTTTCGCTCGTTTTCCCTTGGAACAACGTAATTTCTCTCGAAATGGCAATTATTGTATTACCGAATTCACTCGCGTTGATTCATTCGTGTTGTAAGAGCCACTTGTATTTACGTGTGCGCAGGTACATGTCGCATTGGTACGCCGCTCCGCCGCACGCGCAAAAATTGCTATTGTTCATGATGCGACAGAGCGTCAAAGGCACCTTCCTGTCCGTGGGGGGTTTGTTTGTGCCATCGTTGGAGGGCTTCGCGACGGTAATTAACCACTTCGACTCGCCGCCCCGGTATGGCGGGACTTAATTACTCTCCCTCCTTTTCTCTCCCTTCCCGGCGTGTGTTCACAAGACGGCTGCATCTCGTTTCAGATCACCAGTATGTCGTTCTCGTATTTTACGGTAATACGTTCCGTTTAACGACAGGATTTACGATTATAGTTTGAATTGTGTATATTATAGCAGCACGTCGTACAAGGATATGTTGAATCTCGCTAGAGCACCGGTTCTCGTCTGTGAGATGATAATAAACGAAAGCTCAGAAGAAAAAAACATTGTGTGTGTGTGTGCGCGCTGATTTGTAAATATTACTCGAGCGCAGAGCGTGCCGCGAAAAGCCGTGAAAAACAGCGTTTTTCGAGCGACGCGCGCGCGCATCATCCGGAAGTACGGCGTAAATACACTGGTAATCCGATATATATGTGTATATATAACGTTGAGTAACATCGCAAGAGCGAGTGAACACTTTATGTTACAGCTTAACGGCTTGTCCTTACTTCATGGTAATTTATTCCGCGGCGTCGGTGGTGCGTATAAATCGCACCGTAAAGAAAGTTGTAGTCAATTTGCATCAATTTAACGCGCGCGAACAACCCGGTTCTGCCGCGCGCGTTTGCAATTAGTTCGCCGCACCCGTTTGCGGATATATCTTGACAGTCACGTCGCGTGATTATTAATAAACGCGGACAAATCGAAGAAGTAAATTGACGCCGAGCGTGAAGGTCGCGCGCAATTTTTGCTTTCGTAACATCGAATCGTTTCGTAATATCGGATGATTGGAGAAATAATAGTCTTAATTACTTTTTGAAACACGTAAGACTGTCAGCAGCGAGAAGAAACGAGAGTCGAGCTTCCTACGCGAAGAATTAACGCGGACTGAAGAACCGCGGCTGCTAACTGCGCCTGCGTCACTTGATAAACGCCGCGTGAGAGAAAAAAAAAACATTAATTCTCTGAATTTAAATATTTAGACAGAAACGCGGTTCTCCCCTCCGGTAATTTTCTCGCGTTTCTTCTCCGGATAGAAAATTGATCAATTATCGTTATTTGTCGGCTATTTCGACGTCGCGCGTTATTTCGCATAGAAAAACGCATAGACAAAATATCGCTCGAAAAAAAAGGAAGAGAAAAAATTATCGCTTTCGCGGAAAGACGCAATCGTTGTTTCCGTCGGAACGCGAGATGGACTTCGTCGGAGCGCGGTACTACAGGATCAACAGGATTCTCCTTTGTAGTCTCGGACTGTGGCCGTCCGAGACAAATCGCGTGCGAATTCGCGTCATCTTCTTCTACGCCGCGTTCCTCTCCTTTTTGTATGTTCAGGTATTTCATTCGTTCCACGCGATATAGCGAGATGACACACATAAGCGTATGAATAAAATTTACGTAAATCCTCGCACCGATTGAGAATTGTTGCTTGCAGCTCTGCGCGCTGATCACCTCGGCTCACAACTTGGAACTGATTCTTAAAATTCTATCCCACATCATGCCTGTTCTCGTTTATACGGTTCAATACAACGCGCATCACATTTACGCCAGAAAAGTGAGTTTTCTTGACGACTTAATTGATCGTCTTGACAGGCGAGCGAGTTGACAGTATTGGAAATTAATTAAATTACGATGATGCAAATAAGTCAATAGCATTTGTGAAGCGCCAGTTAATATAATCATTTATTTTATTTTATTTATCATCACAGAGCCAAGTTTAGTTTCGTGCGTGCTAAATATTTAAATCACATAAATAAGTTCCAAGCCGCTAATGACTTTAAATCAAAATTAAATCGTTCCCATCTTCCTGTCACAAATAAAATAACAAACAATATCGCTAGGTAACGGCGACATATTTTTATACACATTGGTTTGTCTCGAGTAAACTTCGAGTTCCCGCAGGTCAAGTTGATGATGGACGAAATACGGAACGACTGGAACGGCCTGGACGACAAACGGGAGGTCGAGATAATCGAGAAATACGCTCAATCCGTGAATATGTTCACCGTCGTTTTCGCACGTAAGAGAAGAAACCGAATTCTCTCGCGAGAATTCACTCGTTAAAAACAAAAAAAAAAAAATCAAAAACGCGATAAACCACAAGATTTCTTTTCTCTTTACGTCTTGTCTAGTTTGTACTTTTAGCTTCTTGATTATATTCATCTTTATCGAATTTCTGCCGATGCTGCTCGACGTGGTCGCGCCGCTGAACGAGTCGCGACCGCGCCAGATGCACGTGGTTGCGGAATATTTTATCGATCCCGCGAAATATTTTCCCTTCATGCTGCTGCACGAGATCGTCGCGTGCAGCGGCGGAGCCGTCACGGTTCTCGCTACCGGGACAATACTTATGGTCTACGCTTATCACGTTTGCGGGATGCTGAAGATCGTCAGGTAAGTATATATTCCCGACCGATCTGCGCCCAGATTGTTAATTGACCGAGAACGTTCGTACAGCTTTCGTATAGAGCATGCGTTCGACGCGAGCGTGCTGCGAGGTTCCGCCGCTCGAGCGGAGAGAATGATATGCGAGAGAATAAGCCGCGCCGTGGATTTGCACCGCAAGTCACTAAAGTGCGTACCGGTTTCGAAACTCGCGACAAATTTAGAGACGCTGCACCGGAGATTATCTTGTTTTCCCTGGCTTTTTAAGGTTCATGGATTTTGTTTTCACGACCTTCGCAATACCGCTCTGCGTTCTGATCGTTATCGGTGTTGCTTCTATAAGCCTCAACTTATTTCGCGTAAGTATACGATGTACATCTATCGAGCTCTCGCTTAAGTAAGTTACTAAGCAAACTTTACTCGCGTAACGTATATTAGAATATCACGGCCACAAAGTACCTACGTAGTTGTACTGGCGTGTAATAATATTGCAGCTTCTTCAACCAGCCACCCTGAAGAACATGACAGATCTCATTACTAATATTGTTCTTCTCATCGGTCATTTCGCTTACATGTTCTTGGCTAATTACTTCGCGCAAATGGTAACCGATCACAGCGCCGATATTTTTGACGCAACGTGAGTAAAAAATTTTTTAAACAAATAAAAACGGAATTGAATGAAGAAATTAGATCTTTATAATTGAGAAATGCAAATCCAAAAATATATTAATAATATAATATGAAATTTACAAAGATTCTATCACATTTGTTATTGAAAAATTATATGCTATTAATTTTCTGTGTAAAATAATGTAAACTTTATATTATCTATCAAAATCAGTATTGATGTTATTAAACTGTTGTAATCGCAGATGCAATGTGATGTGGTACGTTGCTCCATTGTCGTCGCAAAAAATACTGTTATTTTTAATGCAAAGAACGATAAAATTTTTGAAACTGGTCCTCGGCGATATGTTCGTGGCATCGTTGGAAGGTTTCGCCACGGTAATATGTGCATAAGAGCAATTATGTAAATTACTCAAAAAATAGAGGGAAATTTTAATGGAGATTTTTATTTCAACATAATTTACGATCTCTCATCTCGGCTTGAATTTAAAAAAGAAATTAAAAACTGTAAATGTAAATAAAAACTAACGGCAAAACATTATTATATAGCTTTCCACTACGTCACTATCTTATTTAACCGTAATTTATTCAATGCAATAACAACAAAAAACTTTGTTAAAACGTCTGGACGTCATAGTAACTCACATACAAACGTTGCGACTGGATAGTATAATGGCGCATTAGAGTAGAAAAATTACCAGGTATAATTCAAATAATAATAATAATAGTATGTAATATACGTACAATTATATAATACATGTAATAAAACTAAGTATTGTACTTGTTTTTTTTTTTTTTTTTTTACATGGAATGTACGTACTATCGTATCTTGTTTGCAGCACTTCAACTAGAATCTCGTTTTACTGGTTCCTTTACTTGCAATTTTTCAAATTGCACATAAAATGATTTTATAAAGAAAATCAATCGAGCTTGTGTGTTACAACTGCGGAGATAATAAACATTTTATCTGCAAGGTCTCTTTCTATTTTTAGTCGTTTTCAATACAGCGTTTCCACATTTTTCACCGCATTTCGTGTATATTCTCGCGTATTGTGAAGCGTCTTCTTGCGCGGTTCAAAGTCGACTGGCGCAACTCGCAAATAAGAGAGGAACTCGATTGTCAACTGCGCCTGCGTCCACGAATTACACAATATAAGAAATGTGTAATTTTCTTTAATGTGTTAGATAGTTCGTTTTGCTCGTGATGTGGCGTCATTACTCGAATTACGCGAATCGATGAAGAAACTATACGGCATTTTTCGACGATGCAAATAATTTATTAAATTACACCAGCATTGTATTTCGTTTTTTTTTTTTTTGTTTGCGATAAACTTTTGCCGGGAAAGAAACGTTCGGTAAAGCCAGTCATGCTCGACAAAGATTTGTGCTCGTCGTGCGAAAAAATGATAGAACGTTATTACAATGTTAGTCAAATGATGATGACAGCTATCGGTTTGTGGCCGTATCAGAAAACGAGGATTTTGCGAATTCAAGGGAGTGTTATTCTTGGCATACTGATCTCCTTCATGTTTTTTCAGGTATTTCTCGATTCTTTTTTTTTGTTCTTTTTTAAATTACGCATGTTAAAGAATTTCTTACGGCAAGTTTCTCTTAGCTGACGACATTTGTAACAACATCAATCGACGCCGACTACATCATTAAAGAATTCTCGTATATTTTTCTCACCTTCGTTTATTCTTTAAATTACAACAGTTTCTACTTCAACAGACAAAGCGTAAGTGTCGATATTCTCATCTTTTGACGTAAACATTTTTATTTGAAAAGATTTCAGTCAAGTGACTCTCTTCCGTAATAACGAATTAATCGAATGTTTCCTACAATCAGATAAAACGCTTCGTAGAACATATCAAGACCGACTGGTCATTTCTTAATGAAAATTACGAAATTGAAATATTGAAAAAATACACCTATCAGGGCTATGTTTTCGGAATACTCACAAGCGGTAAATAAAAGTGGATTTCTAATATAAAAAAAACAAAAACAAAAACAAACAAACAAACAAACAAATTTACTTTATTTATTATTCTCACATTATTTCCGTTTTTTTTTTAGGTTGTACATTTTTTCTTTTTTTCACTTTTATATTGTTCGAAATGACGCCCGTTATACTCGATATTGTGAAGCCGCTGAACGAATCGCGACCGCGGACCATTGAAGTTCCCTTTGAATTCTTCATTTTTAACGAGAATGATCATTTTTTCATCTGCTTATCATTCGAAATCATTGTCCTGACCATCGGTATTTGGTCGCTTCTCTCGACAGGAGCCTTTCTCTTTATGATGGGAAGACACTTCTGCGCGACATATAAAATTGCCAGGTAAATCTAGCTTGAATGCAATTTCGATGTGTTTTTTCTTAGGCTTAGTCCGTTCTTCATTCATTGATTTTCACGTTGCTTGCAGTATCTTAATTGAAAATACAGTGACCGAGCGAGTGATGCAGATTCCCGTCTCTCAGAGAATGTATTTGATGTATCAGAAAATTCATCGAGGTGTCATTATTCACAGAAGAACTATGGAGTTAGTTTTGCACATATCATACTTGAAAAAAAAAAATGTATTATTTACAGGTATCAATTGCGAAAAGTCTTACTAAAGAGTGTCTTTTTTATTTGTTACCGAAGATTTATCAATGAGCAACTGCATACTTTTCACTTGTGGTATTTCCCGCTAATTGTAGTTGGCGCGGTGTCTTTAAGTTGCATTTTCTTTCGTGTAAGTGACACATTACTTAGTGCCGAATATTTCTTATTTCGGATTGCTCGACTTCGTTTTACTCTGTATTTATAAGTCCGAGTTAGAGATTATATTCATTGCTTGCAATAAAATGCTTTTGTAGATGGTCAATGCTGTAACGAAAAGCGACATACTCCACAACGAGAAGGATTTTCACGAATTTTTCATATCACTCGCGTTGTTTTTGGGTCATCTTGCTTACATGTTTGTGGCGAATTTGTGTGTACAATTACTGATCGATCACAGCGCAAAGGTGTGGGAGGCAATGTAAGTAACTCGAACTTGCAAACTACGACGCGTCGTTTTTTATCCGCGTTTTGTAAATGTTTTTCTTTTTTTTTAACTTTAGTTTTCAAACTCTGTGGTACATAGCGCCGTTGTCTATTCAGAAAATGATATTGTTTATGCAGTTAGCCATAAAAGAACAGAAACTGGTGGTCGGCGGTGTCTTCGTCCCGTGCTTAGAGGGATTTGCTACGGTAAGGGGAATCGAAAATTTCATAAATGTTAGCAGAAGTTACGCTCCGATACATTTGACAGTTTACGATGCTCAACAGTCGGACTGTAAATGAGGAGGACGTAAAAAAAAAAAAAAAAACCAATATAAGAAAGAGATTTCTTGTTCCAGCTCTTCACCTCGGCCATATCGTACTTTACTGTAATATACACTTTGCGAGGATACTGAAAAAGAGAATTAGTCGTTCGAGTAGAAGCAAACGTTCGATTACGCTACATAGATAATTATTAGACTGCCAATTAAACTTACTAATGTAATGCAAAGTATGACGTTGAATTTTTATCATTTTTACGCTGCCTTATTTAAGATTGGATTACTGGTAATACGTAGTGATTACACAAGTAGGTTTATAAAAACATTTGTCACAGAGATGGATGTTAATAACGTGTAAATGAATTATTTTTGTTTCTTCGCTCTGGTTTACGTTGCATCAGTCAAACGTCTATGCGTTGTTTATTTAAAACACATTAATAAATTACACTGATATTTAATTTCAAATCTTTGTTGTATCCAAAATGTAGACACATTTCAAAGACCTTATTCGATTAATGCAAAAAGACGAAATGGCAAAGCAACTCTACGAGCGTGTCACTTGAAGAAACTAATGTGACTTGCTCTGTAAACCTGTTTTTTCTCTACACTGTTTTTTTTTTTTTAATAAAAACAAATACTGCATATAATGTACGGAAATGTTCCGCGGAAATAATTGTATCAATTGGCATAATCTCTCCACTTTTTTGATCGATATTTTCACGCAACATGCGTCAAGATAAGTGCATCAAATTACATGTCATTATACATTCGACTATTTCACACAAGTGTGCGTCTTCACAAAGTTTTCGCGAAAAATTACGAACCGTTATAGACGCGTTTATAGATAAATGTTTGGAAAGGAGGGGAAAAATACGTAGCGTTCCCTTTACTCGTGCATCGACTCTCGTGTGTGAAAGATGTCGTGGGTAGAAGATCGTTACTAACAGAACTTTGCTAAAAGCTTTCGGTTTATGGCCCTATCGTCGCACGAAATGGATGCATGTTCGAGCGGCGATTGTATTGAGCTTATATCTGTCGTTCGTACTCGTGCAGGTAATATTAACGTTTTTTCATTCACAGTATATCGATGACACATTATCATGATCGATACTTTTAATTGTCGCGTTTAGTTTGCGGTGTTCGTAACACATGAAATGACCATAGATCTGGCGACGAACGTACTTTCTGCCGCACTCGACTCTGTCTTCATGACGTTCCTGTATTGTATGTATTATTTCAACGCTGACGGTGTAAGTTAAATAATATTTTTGATTCCGATAATTCTTAAGCGTGCACGCGCATCGATAATCATTAGTTTGATAGTTCAAGGAAATTATTCAGCGTATGTATCAACACTGGGAATCTCTTAGTGACAATGTGGAATTTAGTATAATGGACAGTCATGCCAGATTAACACAATTGTTTATGCACGTGGGTATCGGTAAGTATCAATAATATTTCAAAAAGATACGTATTATAATTTTTTTCTCTAAACCGCTACTTTTTCGTGAATGTTAATTCATAGTTTTT